>JAXCGZ010017408.1:60000-70273 GCA_037179515.1 Halocaridina rubra | reverse complement strand
AGGGTATTTCGAGAACACCATTCAAAATGTAAAGCTACCTAAGTAAATTAAATAAACCATGAAGTCATGCCAAAAATATTATATTGTTGCAAAATAAATAAGGAAATAATATAGGAAACATTTCAAGTAAGTTTGATCTCTCTACTTTGAATGAGGGACAAAGAACGAGAAAGAAATAATTAACTTAACCTTATCATTAGATATCAAATAACCCAATCTAACCTAATCTAATCTAGCAGTAACCTTCACTGTTTAGTGGATCTGAGTTTCATTCACAAACCTGGCGGACCAGAGGTCCGTTCTCCTCAGTGGTTTGTGAATCTTACCTGGGCCATAACACCGGTAAATACAGCAGAGATGCGAGTACATCATTGCAGCTCAATTCCTATTTGAGTAAATAAATATATAAAGGAACAACAAGAAGAGAGGATCATGGCATTCGTCATGTGTTTTGAATAGTTTTAACTCAACAGATCAGCCGAGGATAGCAATGGCTGTGTGCGGTCAAATGTGTCAAAGTACTTCCAGGGTCATGGCTTAGAGGAGTGGCAACGGTATTCGCTCTTCTCATAAAGTGTCTATATAAACAAACAAACAGACATTTATTTCCATTTTTGTATAATGGTTATTCTTATACAATCTAAAAGTAACTTATAAGTAGATATATAGTTGAACTAATAAGTAAGAGGGTAATACATACTGTTAAATTAAATAATGGTTTCCTAGAAAATAGTAATACTGTACTAGAAATGTTAAAAATAACGTCAATAATAAAGTAGAAGATCTGGTATTGAAAGAAAGTTTTCGGATTATCAATATCAGAGCAAACAAACAAAACAAACGAACATTTATTTCCATTTTGTACAATGGTTATTCTAAAAATAAAATTAACTTATAAGAAGACATGTAATAAAACTAATAAAATAAGAGGGTAATACATATAGTTAAATTAAATGTAGCTTTCATAGAAAATAATAATACTGTAATGAAAATGTTAACAATAATGTTAATAATAAAGTAGCAATAATAACACTAGGTACAGTGTCGTTATTATTGGCATCATTTCCATATTTGTTTTCCTTACAATGAGAATAATTAGTTCTTAACGAGCAGCAACTATTTGTCCAAAAGAAGACTGTATAGTTTGCCTTTGAAAGCTGTAAAGGAGGATGCATTTTTAAGATGCTCTGGAATATTGTTCCAGAGTGTTGACACTTTAATAGTGAGCATCTTTGAACCTGCTTCTGTGTTTGTTCTGTGAATAAAGTGCTCACTGCTCTGTCTAGTGTTGGTTCCCCTTATATCCCTGACTGTTTTTTAACTCAAATAGCCAACTAAGATAATGATGGTCCAAAATTTTGAATACCAAAACATAAATAGCATAAGCGACCTTGTTTTCTGCCCGCAGCCACCCAAGTTTATTGAGAGCTGGTGTGATGTGGTCATATTTTCTTATTCCTCCCAGGGCAACTCGAGCTGCAAAATTAATAAGCTTCTGTATTCTGTTTAACTGAGTCTTAGTGGTAGCTTCCCAAACAGTTGTGCGGTAATTAATGTGACTTAGGGCTAGAGATTCAACAACACTTATTCGAGTGGTAGTCTCAAAATTGTCTTTTATAAGTGACAAGTACATTAATGCTCCTGTAACAGTTTTGCATACTTTATCTATGTGGGAGTCAAACAACATGTAGTTATCAAAGTTAATTCCTAGGTTTTTGACTGTTTTGCTAGGTGTGATAATATTATCGCAAAAATTAATTGTTGTGTTTTCTGGAACTTGTGCTATAAGGAACCTTGAACCAATAAACATGCATTGTGTTTTGCTTTCGTTAATTAATAGCCCAATTTCTTGAAAATAGGTTTTAATTTTTGACAGAGTGTTTTCTGCTCTTAAAGTTAGCTCTGGGTGATTATTAAATTCACCACTAAGGAGTAGTTGAGTGTCATCTGCATATTGTACGACAAGACAGTCAGAAATAAAAAAGACATATATTAATAAATAAAAATTAATTAATAATTAAATAAATAAATAAATAAATACATACATACATACATACATACATACATACATACATACATACATACATACATACATACATACATACATACATACATACATACATACATACATACATACATACATACATACATACATACATACATACAGAAAGCGTTTGACACTGTTCCACATGGGAGACTTATTAGGAAGCTGCAATCAATGGCTAGAATAGGTGGAAATGTTTTGGAATGGATAAAAACTTACTTAGAAGGAAGGGAACAGAGGGTTAGAGTAAGACAGTGTCTGAATGGAGAAAAGTTAGTAGTGGAGTTCCAAAGGGTTCAGTTTTAGGGCCACTTTTGTTCCTTGTATATGTAAATGACCTACCAGAGTCTGTAAATTCATTCATGAATATGTTTGCAGATGATGCAAAGATTGTGAAGAAAGTAAAAAACGAGAACAATGGTAGAGAACTTCAGGAGGATCTAAGTAATCTGCGTGAGTGGTCAGAAAAGTGGCTAATGAAATTCAATACTTCAAAATGTAAGGTAATGAGAATGGGTACAAGTGCAAGAAGGCCCAAGCTTGACTACTCGGTGGCTGGAGTACAACTTCAAGAGACAGAAAATGAGAGAGATCTAGGAGTAAACATATTGGCAGATTTGTCTCCAGAAATACATATAAATGGCATAGTAAGGGCAGCATATGCATTCTTATCAAATGTAAGGGTAGCCTTCAGGCACATGGACAAGGAAATGTTCAGAAATATGTATGTAACCTATGTGAGGCCAAAACTCGAATATGCAGCCCCCTTTTGGAATCCGCACTTGAAAAAGCACATAGCTAAGCTTGAAAAAGCTCAAAGACATGCCACGAAACTGGTGCCAGAAATACGCAATCTCAGTTATGATGAGAGGCTGAGGGAATTAGACTTACCATCACTCGAAGCTAGAAGAGTGAGGGGGGATATGGTGACAGTCTTTAAATTCCTTCATGGTTATGATAAAGTGGATAGGGATCGATATTTTGATATGGCTGGCTCTAGAACTAGAGGTCATAGTTTGAAGCTTCATAAGAAAACTTCTTTGCAGGATGTAAGAAAATACTTTTTCAGTGTAAGAGTAGTTGATAATTGGAATTCGCTAAGCGAGGAGGTAGTTAATGCTATCTCAATCCATAGTTTTAAGGACAGGTATGATAAGTATCACTAAGTCTAAAATGGAACCGATCAGGAGACAGGAAGATGCGAGCTTTGGGCTCTTTCCCGTAAACACAATTAGGTAATCACAATTAGGTAATCACATACATACATACAGACAGACAGACAGACAGACAGACATATTTCTCTCTTTTTTCTCTTTCTCTTATTTTTTCTATATTCTGTGAGAGGGAGAACATAAAAATGAGGCCAACTCTGTCCCAAACCTCTCCCACCCATGGGTCGGGAGGAGGGGTTGCTATTAGGAGACTAAAACAGAAAATCAAGGATTTAGAGGCAATGGTTATAAGCCTTGATGATAAAACTCGGAAAATGGATAGAGAAATGAAAGAGAATAAAACTCTCAGAGAGGAAATAATATTTTTGGAGGAAGCAAATAAAGCACCAGGGCAGGAGAGAAAGGAACTAGAAAAACGAATAAAGAAGCTGGAAGGGGAAAAGAGTGAACTAGAAACCAGAATTTCTAAACAAGAAGATAAAAACAAACAGCTGAATGACAACCTAAAGGAATTAGATGTTAGTTCACTGCTCTCTTCTGAGAGAGACGAGATTGCTGCTTGGAATGTCCAGCTTAAGGAAAACATTGAACAGTTCAGAAAAGAGTTCCAGGAGCTGAATTTGGAACATGATGCCATGAAAACGTCCTTTGCTGATGCACTAAAGGGGAATGTGGCAGTAAGAGAGGCTGTAAAGGTGGTGGCACTGGAAAACATACAAACAGTTGACTATAAAGAGACAGTAATCGAAAAAAATGAAAGACGTTGTGATGGAAAGGGCAAACCCACTGATCAGACAGGCACTTGATAAGGAGAAGACAGTGGTAATCTCAGGCATAAGCGAATCCCAGGAGCCAACATGGCAGGGGAGACTTGAAGAAAATAAAGCTAGGGTTGTAGACCTGATAAGAAAGCTTGGAGTAGTTTGTGGTCCTGGGGATATTGTAAACATTCACCAACTAGGCAAATATTCGAGGGAAGGAAAGCCGAGACCAACAAAAGTAACCTTTGAGAGAGGGAAAACATGTAGGGAAATATTGTTGAGAAAAAAAGTCTAAAAGACCTTCAAGAATTCAAAGAAGTGTTCATTAGACGATACAGAACACAGGAGAGATGGGAAAGATCAAAAACTTGTTGGAAGAGGCAAGAAGGTTAAATGAGGAAAGAAATGAAGAAGAGAAGAAAAATTTTCATTTCAGAATTCTTCCAGACAAAGGGGAGATAAAGAAGATAATGACAGAAGATCAGGGGATGAGGCCTCATTAAGATTGTTATACACAAATGCTGATGGATTAGCTGGTAAGGCAGTAGAATTTAAAGATAGGATTCACAACAGTAAGGCAGATATAGTAGCAATTACAGAGACTAAGTTGAGTGAGGACATAAGCAGTGTCACAGTTTTTCCTAAGGGCTTCAGAATACTAAGGGTTGAAAGACCTGAGAGGACTGGTGGAGGGATAGCACTGCTCATAAGTGAAAGGATTCAAGTTGAAGAAATAAACTTGGCTATAGAAAGTGAGTTCAAGGAATTTCTTGTTGCTCGCATAAATACTGGGTCAGAGAGCATTATAATAACTGTTGTATATAACCCACCTAGGAACCAGAATAGGCTAGACGTTTATGAGGAAAGTCATATAGGTACTATTGAAGTCATAAACTCAGTTGTTAACATGGCACGGGAGAGAAAATGTAGGATTTTGATTATGGGAGATTTTAATCATAAAGAGATAGACTGGATAAATCTTGACCCACACAGTGGTGAGGACTCATTCGGGGCAAGATTCCTAGACTGCATACAAGGGAATTTCCTACACCAACATGTAATGGAACCAACGAGGCCAGGGGTGGGGATGAGCCATCACTACTTGATCTAGTATTCACAGATAATGTGTTGGATATTGAAAAAATTGAGTATGAACCACCAATTGGAAAGAGTGACCACTGTGTGTTGTTGATGGAGTATATCATTGAAGATATTCTTCTTGAGAGTAGAGGCACTGAGGACATGAGGAGGAACTATCCGAAAGGAGATTACATCAAAATGAATGAGCTTTTTGCAGTTATTGAATGGAGAACCTTATTTTACAACAAATCTGTACAAGAAATGTATGACATCTTTTGTGAGAAATATGGGAAGATAGTAGATTGTTGCATACCTGTCACCAAAGTAGGTGTAATTCATGCCAGAGAGAAATAGTTCGATAATGAGTGTAAAAGAGCTAAGGAGTGGAGAGACAAATGCTGGAAAAGGTATAGGGGGAGAAAAAACATAAATGCCTGGCAAACCTACAAAAGAGCAAGAAATGACTACCTAAGTAAAAGAAGAGAGGCAGAGAGAGACTATGAGATCGACATCACCAGGAAGGCTAAAGAAAATCCCAAGCTTTTCCATAACTTTATCAGAGGAAAACTGAAGGCAAAAGAACAGGTTTTAAGGCTAATGAGAGTAGATGGAAGCATCACTGAGACGGATGAAGAGATCTGCAAAGAATTGAACAATGAGTATCAGTCAGTATTTACAGTAGAAAATTCCCCCACCCCCACAGATTGCAGAGATAGAAGCTCAAGGGCCGGTATTAGAGAACATCAGCCTTACAGCCACAGAGGTATGCAAAGTGCTGATGGATTTAGATGTTCATAAAGCTACAGGTCCTGATGACATATCCCCTCATGTACTTAAAAAATGCACAAACTCAATATCAGTGGCACTGGGTATCATATTTAAAAAGTCACTGGAGTCAGGAGAGATTCCAAGATGCTGGAAACAAGCAAATGTGATACCTATCTTCAAAAAGGGAAGGATGGATACGGCTCTAAACTATAGACCAGTTTCCTTGATCACCATAGTTTGCAAAGTTATGGAGAAACTACTAAAGAGACATATCTCTCTTCACTTGGAATCCTTCAACTTTATGTCAGTGAGACAACATGGCTTCAGAGAAGGTAGATCAACAGTAACAAACTTATTAGAATTTTATGATGAGGTAAGCTGAATCTTACAGGAAAGAGAGGGCTGGGCAGATTACATATTCCTAGACTTCCAGAATGCGTCTGACACTGTTCCACATGGGAGACTTATTAGGAAGCTCCAAGGAATGGCTAGAATAGGTGTAAATGTCTTGGAATGGATAAAAACTTACTTAGAAGGAAGGGAACAGAGGGTTAGAGTAAGACACTTAGTGTCTGAATGGAGAAGAGTTAGTAGTGGAGTTCTACAGGGTTCAGTTTTAGGGCCACTTTTGTTCCTTGTATATGTAAATGACCTACCAGAGTCTGTAAATTCATTCATGAATATGTTTGCAGATGATGCAAAGATTGTGAAGAAAGTAGGAAACGAGAACAATGGTAGAGAACTTCAGGAAGATCTAAATAATCTGCATGAGTGGTCAGAAAAGTGGCTAATGAAATTCAATACTTCAAAATGTCAGGTAATGAGAATAGGTACAAGTGCAAGAAGGCCCAAGCTGGACTACTCGGTGGATGGAGTACAACTTCAAGAGACATAAAATGATATAGATCTAGGAGTAAACATACTGGCAGATTTGTCTCCAGAAATACATATAAATGGCATAGTAAGAGCAGCATATGCATTCTTATCAAATGTAAGGGTAGCCTTCAGGCACATAGACAAGGACATTTCCTTGTACATGTGCCTAACCAATGTGAGGCCAAAACTCGAATATGCAGCCCCCTTTTGGAATCCGCACTTGAAAAAGCACATAGTTAAGCTTGAAAAAGTTCATAGACATGCCACGAAACTGGTGCCAGAAATACGCAATCTCAGTTATGATGAGAGGCTGAGGGAATTAGACTTACCATCACTCGAAGCTAGAAGATTGAGGGGGGATATGATGACAGTCTTTAAATTCCTTCATTGTTATGATAGAGTGGATAAGGATCGATATTTTGATATGGCTGGCTCTAGAACAAGCGGTCATAGTTTGAAGCTTCGTAAGATATCTTCTTTGCAGGATGTAAGGAAATACCTTTTTAGTGTAAGAGTAGTTGATAATTGGAATTTGCTAAGCGAGGAGGTAGTTAATGCTATCTCAATCCATAGTTTTAAGGACAGGTATGATAAGTATCACTAAGTACAAAATGGAACCGATCAGGAGACGGGAAGATACGAGCTTTGGGCTCTTACCCGTAAACACAATTTGGTAATCACATACATACATACATACATACATACATACTTACATACATACATACATACATACATACATACATACATACATACATAAGTTGGTAAATATATCAAATACATAAATAAACGTAAATAAATAGACAGTAAAAAAAAAGCAAATGAATAATAAAAATATGTCCTTAGAATTATATTTTTTTTACAGGCACACATACCAGCAAAATGCCCAACAGCTCATACAATGTTGCCAGCTCATTAGGCTTGCAAATACCCACACATCACTTCAACTTTTACAGCAATGTTGCCAGACTCATCTAAACTGAATTGTCAATGTAAATAGGGTTTTTTGAATTTCACGAGAACACTTAATCTCTCTTTACATTGATGTATATCAGTTTCTTGTTTGATCAAGTATATTTACCCACATATGTGTTTTGTTCTGAGACATAGCTGTGGCTCCCCATCTCATAGCCTTACAAAATTAAATTTCATTTTCAAAGTAATCTTAGTGATCTTACTGAATTTGCAGAAAGAGCTCCTCATAAATAGAAATCGATTTGGTATGACTAGTGGACGGGTAGATTCTCTACACTGACAGAAATTATTCCTATTCGGAAATTCGTAATGATGGGTTTCCAAGATAACAGTATAATAGAAAAAAATCACACAAACATATGCCCAGGAGATCCAGAATTCAGATTCCCAAGTTGTTCTGTACAGACCTCGTCCCCATATCCTAGAGCGAGATAGTGTAATGGCTTACTGCAGGGGCCAAAATAATTCCAGTAAAATTAGTACGATATAATCAAGTGCGTCATTAGATGTTGCGAGGGGCTACTGGAGTAAGAGTATCTCAGCAGGCCCTCCCTTAGTAAAATAAAGATGACCATCATATAGCAATTGCATACATACACACACACACACACAAATGGGCGCGCACACACACATGCACACACACACTAGCAAAATCGTTTTCAAACCCTTTGTGTCCACTGAGAATATAGGATAAGTATAAATTTATATATTCAGTGACTGGTTTGGGCTTGGCTGCTCTATCATTATCCCTTAGGCTACAGCCACACCAGACGCAACAAGCGGGGAGGCTTGAGCGGGGAGGGATGACGAGACATGATGAAACTCATAAAATTATATGTTTGCAGCTACACTGGATGAGCAGGGAGGTATGTCGCTCCGCTTACCCTCCTCGCTTGACACTACGCGATGCAGTATGTTCCAAAATGATGTGCACTGCCTAGTGACTTCCCTAGCCATTTTCATCATTTTTATCATGTCAACTGAACAAATTATTGGAGACGTTGATGCTTTCTATTTAGACAGACATCGCGATGATGCTGATCTCCCCGCTCATCGCGTCTGGTGTGGCCATAGCCACACCAGGCGCGACGAGTGGGGAGGTAGCATGGAGCAATGAGCGGCGAGTTCAGCGCAATCATGATGCCTGTCTAAATAGGAAGCGTCAACGTCTCTAACAAATTTGTTCAGTTGACATGATGAAAATTATGAAAATAGCTAGGGATGTCGCTAGGCAATGTACGTCATTTTGGAACATACTGCATCGTGTAGCGTGAAGCAAGGAGGGTAAGCGGAGCGACATACCTCCCCACTCATCCAGTGTAGCCACCCACATATAATTTAAAGAGTTTTATCATGTTGCGTCATCCCTCCCCGCTCAAGCCTCCCCACTCGTCACGTCTGGTGTGGCCATAGCCTTAGGGAGATACAAGTAACAACAGTATTAAAGGTCTCCATAACACTTGCACTTCGCACCAAAAACCGGAATGGTTAGCATGGCAAAACTTCCTCTGACCACAAAACATCCAGTTCTCTCTCAGCTTCTTCAGTTTCCAGTAGGAAGTCTTGACTAGCAAAATTTATCAGTGGAAGTTCTCAACTTGGAAGAGATACTGTGTGAATTATCTTCTGGTGAAAGTTACCAGTTCACGTTCTCAATTTGCAAGCGTTTTTGTGCAAATTCTCTGTTTGCCAAAGTTACCAGTACAAGTTGTCTGCTTGCAAGAATTACCTGTGCAAATTCTCTGCTTGCGATTTTTGCCAATACAAACGGTCGTCTCGTACTATCATGAGTCCAAACTCTCATAGCTCACTCTACAAAAATTACCAAGACAAGATGCATCTTGGAAGTGTATTCATTTTGCTCTGTGCCACCATCTTGATGTCAGAACGAGCAGAGGGTCTCAGTATATGTCAAGTTGAAATTCCAGCACCCACCACAAGTACCACTTCCTATGGTGATATTGTACACCAAGTAGCTGTAGCACCCTGTAATCATTGTTTTGTGATGAATTCATCTGGAGACTGCAAGTTTTCACCGCATATATATCCTAAATGAAAGAACATTCCTACCACGATGACATAGTCGTGGTGTGATGCAGTTAAGTGATGTTATTTGACAACGCCTTGGGGAACAGCAAACTTAAGAAAGTCACTTTGAAGGGGTGTGGTCTTTTAGCCAAGAGTAAAATTAACTAGACAAATGCTAAGTTCAAAAATAGATTCAAAATTCATTGGCAAATTTAATAAATATGAGAAAATAAGTGAATTAATGGAATATGAGATTATTTTTTTCTCCCCAAACTACAAAATAATTCTTAAAAGATTTTTTTGAGTTACCCTACACAAACAAACAAACAAATAGTGATAAATAGTTTTTGTTATGAAGAATTGCAAAGAAGTAAACAGATATAAAATAGCTGTTATTTCATGGGCAACTATTTTCCTTCCAACTATTAAAAAAAATAATTATTACCCAAATAAAGGAAAAATTTTTTGTCACAATATTCGGGAGAACATAGTATTTTATATCATTTACAACTAATTTACGGACATTTTCAATGAGAAAATTTTCTCGTTGTCAGTTCTTTAACATATTGTTA
>JAXCGZ010017408.1:47500-50000 GCA_037179515.1 Halocaridina rubra | reverse complement strand
GAATATCTTCAATGATATACTCCATCAACAACACACGGTGGTCACTCTTTCCAATTGGTGGTTCATACTCAATTTTTTCAATATCTAACACATTATCTCTGAATGCTAGATCAAGTAGTGAAGGCTCATACCCACCCCTGGCCCTCGTTGGTTCCATTACATGTTGGTGTAGGAAATTCCCTTGTACGCAATCTAGGAATCTTGCCCCGAATGAGTCCTCACCACTGTGTGGGTCAAGATTTATCCAATCTATCTATTTATGATTTAAATCTAACATAACCAAAATCCTACATTTTTTCCCAGTGCCATGTTAACAACTGAGTTTATGACTTCAATAGTACCTATATGACTTTCCTCATAAACTTCAAGCCTATTCTGGTTCCTTGGTGGGTTATATACGACAGTTATTATAATGCTCTCTGAACCAGTATTTATGCGAGCAACAAGAAATTCCTTGAACTCACTTTCTATAGCCAAGTTTATTTCTTCAACTTGAATCCTTTCACTTATGAGCAGTGCTATCCCTCCACCAGTCCTCTCAGATCTTTCAAACCTTAGTATTCTGAAGCCCTTAGGAAAAACTGTGACACTGTTTATGTCCTCACTCAACTTAGTCTCTGTAATTGCTACTATATCTGCCTTACTGTTGTGAATCCTATCTTTTAATTCTACTGCGTTACCAGCTAATCCATTAGCATTTGTGTATAACAATCTTAATGAAGCCCCATCCCCTGATCTTCTGTCATTATCTTCTTTATCACCCCTTTGTCTGGAAGAACTCTGAAATGAAAATTTTTCTTCTCTTCTTCATTTCTTTCCTCATTTAACCTTCTTGCCTCTTCCAACAAGCTTTTGATCTTTCCCATCTCTTCCTGTGTTCTGTATTGTCTAATGAACACTTCTTTGAATTCTTGAAGGTCTTTTAGACTTTTTTTTCTCAACAATATTTCCCTACATGTTTCCCCTCTCTCAAAGGTTACTTTTGTTGGTCTCGGCTTTCCTTCCCTCGAATATTTACCTAGTTGGTGTATGTTTACAATATCCTCAGGACCACAAACTACTCCAAGCTTTCTTATCAGGTCTACAACCCTAGCTTTATTTTCTTCAAGTCTCCCCTGCCATGTTGGCTCCTGGGATTCGCTTATGCCTGAGATTACCATTGTCTTCTCTTTATCAAGTGCCTGTTTGATGAGTGGGTTTGCCCTTTCCATCACAATGTCTTTCATTTTTTCGATTACTGTCTCTTTATAGTCAACTCTTTGTATGTTTTCCAGTGTCACCACCTTTACAGCCTCTTTTACTGCCACATTACCCTTTAGTGCATCAGCAGAGGAAGCTTATTGGCATCATTTTCCATATTCAGCTCCTGGAACTCTTTTCTGAACTGTTCAATGTTTTCCTTAATCTGGACATTCCAAGCAGCAATCTCGTCTCTCTCAGAAGAGAGCAGTGAACTAACATCTAATTCCTTTAAGTTGTCATTCAGCTGTTTGTTTTTATCTTCTTGTTTAGAAATTCTAGTTTCTAGTTCACTCTTTTCCCCTTCCAGCTTCTTTATTCTTTTTTCTAGTTCCTTTCTCTCCTGCCCTTGTGCTTTATTTGCTTCCTCCAAAGATCTTATTTCCTCTCTGAGTGTTTCATTCTCTTTCATTTCTCCATCAATATTCCGAATTTTTTCATCAAGGCTTATAACCATTGCCTCTAAATTCTTGAAGTCTCCTAATGGCTACCCCTCCTCCCGACCCATGGGTGGGAGAGGTTTGGGACAGAGATGGCCTCATTTTTATGTTCTCCCTCTCACAGAATATAGAAAGAAGAAGAGAAAGAGGAAAAAAGAGAGAAAAACTTTTATTTAAGCTTTACACAGAATTTTTATATCTCCATATAAGTGCTATTTAGTGACTCAATTTATCTCTTTTCTGGTAACACACATCTTAACTCAAAAAATTTGACTATGGTAATTTAAGGATAAAAAGAAAAAGAAAACAAAATGCAACAAAACAAAAGTCAAACCTGAAGGAAAATTCAAATTTGTGTCTGAGGAGGCACCCACCTGTTTCTGCTATATATTCTTCCTAACTGATAAACTCACTTGCTAACCAAGATATGTTATCACAGGATTAGACTTTACATTTAGCTCAATATATATACAAAATAAAAAAAAATAGTAAAAGAGAAAGCTAAAAGAAAAGAAAAAAATGAAGAAAATAAGACAGCTGTACTACTTGGCAACTTAACTCAGTACTGTTGACAGGTGTATTCTTGGTATTTATTTAATTATTCAGTTATTTCGAGTATCAAACTAACTAACAAGTTAATATAAATAGGAAGGATACTGATTTTAACAATATATGGAACCACAGGATCAGGTAAACGGCTTAAGAGCTTTCCCCAGTTTACACAAAAAATTAGGTAATGTGATGTGATGGCTTCACCTCTGGCAACTCTTCTAAATTTCCTTCAAGGCAGAACTTGACAGCAGCTTCACTCTCCCCTCACG
>JAXCGZ010017408.1:30000-37500 GCA_037179515.1 Halocaridina rubra | reverse complement strand
CAACAAACCTCTTTCCACACACATCACTTGCATGTCCCACAAAACATTCTTTCATCAACCCCCATTCCTCCCCTAACTCCCCAACTTCTCTTTCTTTAACCCTGTCATATGCCACTCTCAACCTGTCCTGATATTCCTGTCTCTTCTCTGGCTTTTCAACTCTTCCACCTTCACTATTTCCCGTCTACATCCCCCCACACTATTACCCCACTCTTTTGCTACTACCACTTTTGCTTCAACCAAAAAATGATCAGACATCCCAGCAGCCACACCCCAAAATGCATGTACATCTTTCCCTCTACCAATCATGCTCTTTGCTACCAACACATAATCCATCAATGCTCTTTCTTTCACTCTTCCATTTGCCACTCTCATCCATGTATACTTATTTATTAACTTCTTCTTAAATAAACTATTACCTATCACCAACTCTTGCTCCACACACATATCTAACAGTCTCTCGCCACTCTCATTCCCACCTGGTACCCCATACTTTCCTACAACACCTTCTATCTCTCCATCACCCACTCTGGTATTCAAGTCACCCAGCACAAGTACATAGTTCCTTCTACTCAGACCATCCACACATCTAGTTAACTCATTCCAGAATTCATCCCGCTCTTCCTCACTTCTCTCACATCCTGGCCCATACGTACTAACAAAAGCCCAACATTCCCTTCCTATCCTAGCCCTCACCCACATTAGCCTAGATGACACTTCTTTCCATTCCACTACCTGATTTACCATCCATTCACTCAGCAATAATGCCACACCTTCTCTCGCTCTCCCCCTTTCAACCCCAGACACCCTACCCGTCACATCACCAAATGCCACTTCTCCTTTTCCTTTCATCTTCATCTCACACAATGCCAATACATCCATCCTCCTCTTACCAAACATATATCCAATCTCACATCTTTTGCTCTCTATCGTACTACAACCACGCACATTTAGACACCCCAAAAGTAGAGTTTGGGGAGAAGTTATTCTCCCCTCTACTCCATTTCTTCTTTGACGTCTCGCAGGAGGTTGATACAAGGGGAGGATTCCTAGTCCCCCCGCCCCATCCACTTTTAGTCGCCTTTCACGACACGCAGGGAATACGGTGAGGCTTTTCTTTGATATTGTGCCCGCCCCACATATATATATATATATATATGTATATATATATATATATATATATATATATATATATATATATATATATATATATATATATATATATATATATATATATATATATATATATATATATATATATATATATATATATATATATATATATATATATATATATATATATATATATATATATATATATATATATATATATATATATATATATATATATACTAAATAAGCACATTACATATGTGAAATCATGAATCATTTTTTACCCCGACTGGGACTTGAACCTAGTGCTTTAAATTACTATGTCAAGGCGCTACCAACTACACCACAGAGGGTTAAATGGAATCCATTCTTATAGCTTATATCTGCTATTCTTAGGAATGAACGCATTCTCTCTGAATGCCACTATGTTCATATTAAAGATTCCCGAAGCTCACTAGTTGCTTCATTTTCGCATTTAATTCAATTCCCAATCTCACTCGGGCTATACAACAACCAAATAAGCACATCACATATGTGAAAACATGAATAATTTTTTACCCCACCGGGACTTGAACCTAGAACTAATTAAATGTGAAAATGAAGTCACTAGTGAAGTTGGGGAATCTGTAATATGAACATAGTGGCATTCAGATAGAATGCGTTCATTCCTAAGTATAGCAGATATAAGCTATAAGGTTGGATTCCTCTCAACCTTCTGTGGTGTAGTTGGTGGCGCCTAGACTTAGTAATTATAAGTCCTAGGTTCAAGTCCCGGTCGGGGAAAAAAAAATGATTCAGGTTTTTCACATATGTAATGTGCTTATTTGGTTATTGTATAGCCCGAATGTGATTGGGAATTGAATTAAATGCGAAAATGAAGCCACTAGTGAGGTTGGGGAATCTGCAGTAAGAACATAGTGGCATTCAGATAGAATGCGTTCATTCCTAAGTATAGCAGATATAAGCTATAAGGTTGGATTCCTTTTAAACTCCTGTGGTGTATTTGGTAGCGCCTTGAATTAGTAATTATAAGTAATAGCTTCAAGTCCCAGTCGGGGTAAAGAAATGATTCATGTTTTCACATATGTAATGTGCTTATTTGGTTATTGTATAGCCCGAATGAGATTGGGAATTGATTTAAATGCGAAAATGAAGCCCCTAGTAAGGTTGGGGAATCTGTAATATGAACATAGATGCATTCAGATAGAATGCATTCATTCCTAAGTATAGGGGATATAAGCTATAAGGTTGGATTCCTTTTAACCTTCTGTGGTGTAGTTGGTAGCGCCTTGACTTAGTAATTATAAGTCCTAGGTTCAAGTCCCAGTCAGGGTAAAATATTATTCTTGTTTTCAAGTATGTAATGTGCATATTTGTTTATTATATAGCCAGAATGATATTGGGAGTTGAACTGAATGCGAAAATGAAGCCACTAGTGAGGTTGGCGAATCTGTAATATGAACTCAGTTGCATTCAGATAGAATACGTTCATTCCTAAGCATAGCTGATATAAGCAATAATGTTGGATCCCTTTTAACCTTCTGTGGTGTAGTTGGTAGCACCTTGACTTAGTAATTATCTGTTCTAGGTTCAAGTCCCGGTCGGGGTAAAAAATTACTCATGTTTTCACATATGTAATGTGCTTATTTGGTTATTGTATAGCCCGAATGAGATTGGGAATTGATTTAAATGTGAAAGTGAAGCCACTAGTGAGGTTGAGGAATCTGTAATATGAACATAGTGGCATTCAGATAGAATGCGTTCATTCCTAAGTATAGCAAAAATATGCTATCAGGTTGGATTCCTTTTAACCTTCTGTGGTGTAGTCGCTTGCGCCTTGACTTAGTAATTATAAGTCCTAGGTTCAAGTCCCGGTCGGGGTAAAAAATGATTCATGTTTTCACATATGTAATGTGCTTATTTGGTTATTGTATAGCCCGAATGAGATTGGGAATTGAATTAAATGCAAAAATGAAGCCACTAGTGAGGCTGGGGAATCTGTACTATGAGCATAGTGGCATTCAGAAAGAATGCATTCATTCCTAAGTATAGGGGATATAAGCTATAAGGTTGGATTCCTTTTAACCTTCTGTGGTGTAGTTGGTAGCGCCTTGACCTAGGAATTATAAGTCCTAGGTTCAAGTCCCGGTCGGGGTAACAAAATGATTCATGTTTTCACATAAGTAATGTGCTTATTTGGTTATTGTACAGCTCGAATGATATTGGGAATTGAATTAAATGCGAAAATGAAGCTCCTAGCGAGGTTGGGGAATCTGTAATATGAACATAGTTGCATTCAGATAGAATGCATTCATTCCTAAGTATAGGAGATATAAGCTATAAGGTTGGATTCCTTTTATCCTTCTGTGGTGTAGTTGGTAGCGCCTTGACTTAGTAATCATAAGTCCTAGGTTCGAGTCCCGGTCGGGGTGAAAAATGATCATGTTTTGACATATGTAATGTGCTTATTTGGTATATCATGGCCCGAATGAGATTGGGAATTGAATTAAATGCTAAAATGAAGCCACGAGTGAGATTGGAGAATCTGTAATATGAACATAGTAGCATTCAGATAGAATGCCTTCATTCCTAAGTATAGCAGATATAAGCTATAATGTTGGATTCCTTTTAAACTTCTGTGGTGTAATGGTAGCGCCTTGACTTAGTATTCATTAGTCCTAGGTTCGAGTCCAGGTCGGGGTAAAGAATGATTCATGTTTTCACAAATTTAATGTGCTTATTTGGTATTTCATGGCCCGAATGAGATTGGGAATTGAATTAAATGCTAAAATGAAGCCACGAGTGAGGTTGGGGAATCTGTAATATGAACATAGTGGCATTCAGATAGAATGCGTTCATTCCTAAGTATAGCAGATATAAGCTATAAGGTTGGATTCCTTTTAACCTTCTGTGGTGTAGTGGTAGTGCCTTGACTTAGTAATCATAAGTCCTAGGTTCGAGTCCCGGTCGAGGTAAAGAATGATTCATGTTTTCACATATGTAATGTGCTTATTTAGTATTTCATGGCCCGAATGAGATTGGGAATTGAATTAAATGCTAAAATGAAGCCACGAGTGAGGTTGGGGAATCTGTAATAAGAACATAGTGGCATTCAGTTAGAATGCGTTCATTCCTAAGTATAGCAGATATACGCTATAAGGCTGGATTCCTTTTAATCTTCTGTGGTGTAGTGGTAGCGCCTTGACTTAGTAATCATAAGTCCTAGGTTCGAGTCCCGGTCGGGGTAAAGAATGACTCATGTTTTCACATATGTAATGTGCTTATTCGGTATATATATATATATATATATATATATATATATATATATATATATATATATATATATATATATATATATATAATATATATATATATATATATATGTATATATATTTATATATATATATATATATATATATATATGTATATATATATATATATATATATATATATATATATATATATATATATATATATATATATATATATATATATATATATATATATATATATATATATATATATATATATATATATATATATATATATATATATATATATATAAATATATATATGTATATATATATATGTATATATATATATATATATATATATATATATATATATATATATATATATATATATATATATATATATATATATATATATATATATATATGTATGTATATATATATATATATATATATATATATATATATATATATATATATATATATATATATATATATATATATATATATATATATATATATATATATACATATATATATATATATATATATATATATATATATATATATATATATATATATATATATATATATATATATATATATATACATATATATACATATATATATATATATATATATATATATATATATATATATATATATATATATATATATATATATATATATATATATATATATATATATATATATATATATATATATATATATATATATATATATATATATATATATATATATATATATATATAAATATATATATGTATATATATATGTATATATATATATATATATATATATATATATATATATATATATATATATATATATATATATATATATATATATATATATATATATATATATATATATATATATATATATATATATATATAAACTAAATGAGCACATTACATATGTGAAAACATGAATCATTTTTTACCCCAACTGGGACTTGACCCTAGGGCTTTAAATTACTAAGTCAAGGCGCTACCAACTACATCACAGAAGGTTAAATGTAATCCAACCTTATAGCTTATATCTGCTATTCTTAGGAATGAACGCATTCTATCTGAATGCCACTATGTTCATATTAAAGACTCCCCAAGCTCACTAGTGGCTTCATTTTCGAATTTAATTCAATTCCCAATCTCACTCGGGCTATACAACAACCAAAGAAGCACATCACATATGTGAAAACATGAATAATTTTTTACCCCACCGGGACTTGAACCTACAACTAATTAAATGTGAAAATGAAGCCACTTGTGAAGCTGGGGAATCTGTAATATGAACATAGTGGCATTCAGATAGAATGCGTTTATTCCTCAGTATAGCAGATATAAGCTATAAGATTTGATTCCTTTTAACCTTCTGTGGTGTAGTTGGTAGTGCCTTGACTTAGTAATTATAAGTCCTAGGTTCAAGTCCCGGTCGGGGTAAAAAATGATTCAAGTTTTCACATATGTAATGTGCTTATTTGGTTATTGTATAGCCCGAATGTGATTGGGAATTGAATTAAATGCAAAAATGAAGCCACGAGTGAGGTTGGGGAATCTGTAGTAAGAACATAGTGGCATTCAGATAGAATGCGTTCATTCCTAAGTATAGCAGATATAAGCTTTAAGGTTGGATTCCTTTTAACTTTCTGTGGTGTATTTGGTAGCGCCTTGACTTAGTGATTATAAGTCCTAGGTTCAAGTCCCAGTCGGGGTAAAGAAATGATTCATGTTTTCACATATGTAATGTGCTTATTTGGTTATTGTATAGCCCGAATGAGATTGGGAATTGAATTAAATGCGAAAATGAAGCCCCTAGTGAGGTTGGGGAATTTGTAATATGAACATAGTTGCATTCAAATAGAATGCATTCATTCCTATGTATAGGAGATATAAGCTATAAGGTTGGATTCCTTTTAACCTTGTGTGGTGTAGTTGGTAGCGCCTTGACTTAGTAATTATAAGTCCTAGGTTCAAGTCCCGGTCGGGGTAAAATATTATTCATGTTTTCAAGCATGTAATGTGCATATTTGTTTATTATATAGCCCGAATGAGATTGGGAGTTGAATTGAATGCGAAAATGAAGCCACTAGTGAGGTTGGGGAATCTGTAATATGAACATAGTTGCATTCAGATAGAATACGTTCATTCCTAAGTATAGCTGATATAAGCAATAAGGTTGGATCCCTTTTAACCTTCTGTGGTGTAGTTGGTAGCGCCTTGAATTAGTAATCATATGTCCTAGGCTCAAGTCCCGGTCGATGTAAAAATTTATTCATGTTTTCACATATGTAATGTGCTTATTTGGTTATTGTATAGCCCAAATGAGATTGGGAGTTGAATTAAATGCGAAAATGAAGCCACTAGTGAGGTTGGGGAATCTGTAATATGAACATAGTGGCATTCAGATAGAATGCGTTCATTCCTAAGTATAGCAAATATAAGCTATAAGGTTGGATTCCTTTTAACCTTCTGTGGTGTAGTCGCTTGCACCTTGACTTAGTAATTTTAAGTCCTAGGTTCAAGTCCCGGTCGAGGTAAAGAAATGATTCATGTTTTCACATATGTAATGTGCTTATTGGGTTATTGTATAGCCCGAATGAGATTAGGGATTGAATTAAATGTAAAAATGAAGCCACTAGCGAGGCTGGGGAATCTGTAATATGAACATAGTGGCATTCAGAAAGAATGCATTCATTCCTAAGTATAGGAGATATAAGCTATAAGGTTGGATTCCTTTTAACCTTCTGTGGTGTAGTTGGTAGCGCCTTGACCTAGTAATTATAAGTCCTAGGTTCAAGTCCCGGTCGGGGTAAAGAAATGATTCATGTTTTCACATATGTAATGTGCTTATTTGGTTATTGTATAGCCCGAATGAGATTGAGAATTGAATTAAATGCGAAAATGAAACTCCTAGTGAGGTTGGGGAATCTGTAATATGAACATAGTTGCATTCAGATAGAATGCATTCATTCCTAAGTATAGGAGATATAAGATATAAGGTTGGATTCCTTTTAACCTTCTGTGGTGTAGTTGGTAGCGCCTTGACTTAGTAATTATAAGTTCTAGGTTCAAGTCCCGGTCTGGGTAAAAAATGATTCATGTTTCCAAGTATG
>JAXCGZ010017408.1:2500-25000 GCA_037179515.1 Halocaridina rubra | reverse complement strand
GATACTTGTTAGGAATTGTTTATATTTCCTTGGGATTTAGGAAATGGGAGAAAGCATATTAAGTATTTTTGCTTATAATTGTGTTTTATATTCAAGCATTGACTGCTCATAGATTGGGAAGAAAAACTTTGGTGTCATTTATCAAGCCTAGGCTAATCCTTTCATGTGTCTGAGTTGTCACTTGAAAATAAATTTTCTCATTACTAGTAGAAATGTGTAATCTGGCTGCCTAGTAAGCTGTTAGCTCATCGTTGGTGTATTTTGCATATGATCTTTGCCCTTTTGGCAACACTCCAGAATTTTACTTACGACATTTTATTTGTGGGTACTGCCATATATGCGCTCATATGCAGGCACGACTGCTATACTGTACTTCTTTGTACTCTCAGGCACTGGGTGCTAGTCGGTAAAATTCGTTGTTGCTCATTCTTTTCATTTGCACCATAACCGCAGGTACTGCCACGTATTGCTGTTAAGCAGGCACGACTGCCATTCTGTATTGCCAGTGTTTCATGCACTGTTTTGCAACATTTTGCTGCTGTTGCACTTGATTGTATTTTGAGTCACTTTTATGGTGAGGTTTTGAGATCACTTTTACGTTTAAGTTTGAACTGTGGTGTTGAATTTTTTTTTCTCTCCTCGGTGTTTTGTGTTTCCTTCATTTTTTTTTTCTACGATTGTAGAGATTTGTTTTTTTTTGTGTGGTTTTTTGGCACTTCGTTATTGACTGTACAGGAAACCACCATGGAAACCAGGCAGTCACAGGAAACAAACATGGATACCATCGAATCATTCGATGAGGAGCGTTACCTGGACATAATGATTGCTAGGGGTGAGAGATACGGTCTTCCCCCAGGGCAGAAGCTCTTCGAATGGGCTCATGAGAAGATGGTTGAACGCCGAGATAAGCTGGAGAAGAGAGCAAGTGATGAGGCACAAGCACAACGTGATGAGGCACAAGCACAACGTGAACATTAGCTTGAGCTTGCTCGGCTTCGATTGGGATCCCCAGACAGTGGTCTTTCAGCCGGAAATGGAAACCAGCCTCGAGAGAGGCCCTCCCCAATACCGAAATATGAAGACGACGGCAGGCAATCGCTTGATACTTACATCCGCTCTTTCGAAAGTCTTGCGGCAGTTAACGAAGGCACAGAGGCTGAGAAGAGTCGTTGGCTGCTCGCCTCCATGCCACCCCGTCTGCTCGCCCTGGTCAGTGAACTCGACCAAATGCAACTGAGGGACTATGAGAAAGTTAAAAGCACACTCCTGGCCTCACAGAACCTTTCACCAGCTGAGTGTCGTGCTAGGTATATTTCTGCTTTCCCATTGAAGGAGGAGAACTGTAGTACCTTTGGCAAACGCAAGGCTCGCCTCTTTAATGATTGGTTACGAGTTGCAAAGTGTCCTCGTGAGAAGTTGTATGCGTTCTTGATGTTTGATGAATTGCCAATGAACTTCCTCCAGATGTTGTTGCATATGTAAGGACTCAGCTTAAGGATGAGATCGACTACGAGAAAAGTTTAGCTGCTGTGGACGAGTACCTCCAGCACAACCAGCCTGGAGTACGTCTCTGTGATGTTATGAGGGCAAGAAGGGCCGATTCCAAGGTTCGTCCTCAGAGTTGTATCTCCCCCGCAGCAATCCATGATTCTCACCGGAAAGGAGATCATAGGAACGGGAAGCACAAGGGCCCCTCGCAGAACTCACATCGTCCAGCACATCCTCCTTACACTCCTAAGCCTTATTACAGCCATGCACCCACACTTAGTATCACTAAGTCTAAAAATGGAACCGATCAGGAGACGGGAAGATACGAGCTTTGGGCTCTTTCCCGTAAACACAATTAGGTAATCACAATTAGGTAATCACTCAAGAAGGATAACTCAATAAGACCTAAGCCTCAGCAGTTCAGAGGCAAAGGCCATTACTCTGCTCCACCTTCCCAGGGTTTTCAGCAAAACTCTAAGAGCCACCACACTCCCTCACACAGCGGCGGCCCACAAAGTCGTCCAGCCACGCACATGGCCCCTGCTGTAGAAATAAGGCCAGAAAGGGCCACTGGGGATAACGCCGAGGAACCTACGTACAAACTTGCCAATGCGGAACTCACCGAATGGGGTAATCCGCAGGTGATCCCAAAATGTCTAGGAACTATAAATGGTGTGGAAGTGGAGATAGCCCTTGACACAGGGGCCAATGGCATATTTGTTGACGAGAGATTCGTCAGGGATGAAGATTATACCGGCGAAGTCGTTCGTGTGCGGGTTGCTGAAGGAACACCCCAAATACGACGCTGCTGTGTCATTAACCTGGATTGCAAATACTACAAGGGAAAAGCCCCAGCTGTGGCAATGATTGGGCTTATGTACCCTGTCTTGATGGGTCGTGCACTGAACCTAGTTCCTATTTTTCAGGCCGACCTCTACCATAAGGACATTTCTCGTCATAACTTCCCTCAGGGGAAGTCACATGAAGCCATTTCAGCAGCAACTCCTGGCCTCAATGCCAAGAATATGGACGATTCTCCGACTGACTCCGTTGAGTCTGCTGCAGTCAGTACACGTAATGTGGAACGCGGAGAGTTTCCCCCTCCTTTACCAGATGATGCACCTCTAGAGCCATTGAAGTCCCGTCCAGACTTTGCCAAATTGCAGCAAGACTGCCCCAGCCTCAAACGCTGGATGCAGCAGGCCACCGAGGGAAGGACCTTCACAGTGAGAGGAGGAGGCAAGATCACTTACACCCTTTAAGATGGAGTACTTCGTAGGCATGTGATTAAAGATGGCCACACCTTTAAACAGTTGGTGGTGCCCGCTTCGTTGCGCCGCCAGGCTATGTATGTGGCACACCATTTACCTCTGAGTGGACACAGAGGCAAAGCAAAAACTCGGCACGTCCTTCAGAAGGCTTTTGCATGGCCAAACATGTACGCCGAGGTAGACAGATATGTAGGCTCCTGCCCTGTCTGTCAATCCACCTCAACGGCACCGGTACCGAAAGTTCCCATGGGGATAACTAAGCTCTCAGTGGAGCCATTTTCCAAGGTCGCTATTGACATATTAGGTCCTATTAATCCAGCTTCATCCACAGGGAAACAGTTCCTCCTGGTATATGTTGACCTGGCAACAAGGTACCCAGATGCAGTGCCACTGTCTTCTATCACAACTGAAGCAGTCGCTCATGCCCTATTTGAAATCTGCTCCAGGGTTGGCTTTCCTGAGCAGGTCACTTCTGACAATGGAAGTCAGTTTACAAGTAGGCACTTTGAGGCTTTCTGTAACCTTTTAGAAATGAAGCACATTCGTACGAGTGTCTATCATGCCCAATCAAATGGAGCATGCGAACGCTATAATGGGACATTGAAGCGATGTTTGCGCAAGCTAGTGATAGATATACCTAGGCAATGGGACAAGTACGTCCCTGCTGCACTTTTCTCCTTCAGAGACACGCCCCACGACACTACTGGATACTCGCCTTTCGAGCTGATTTATGGTCATAAGGTCAGAGGCCCAGTAGAATTCTTGGCAGAATGTTGGGATTCACCTACCATCGAAGATGACGACAGGGACGTCCATCAGTATATTTTGAAGTTTTCGTCTCACCTCAAAAAGGCTTGGAAAACTGCACAATTAGCCATTAAGGCTCACCAGCAGACTGCCAAGCTCCTCTTTGACAAGCGTGCGCGGCGTCGTGCCCTGACACCCGGAGATCGAGCTCTGTTACTTCTTCCAACAGATACCCGCAAGCTAATGCTACGCTGGAAAGGACCGTACACTGTGGTACACCGGGTGACCCCTGACAATTATGTGCTAAATGTTGATGGCAATAACCGGAAATACCACATTAACCAGCTGAAGCTTTATTGTGAGGACCCGGAGGCCCACAGGGATCCTGCGCTGGCGCTCCCAGCAACCCCTATAGATGCCCCCAGCATCAACAGAACCTTCAAGACTGCAGCAACACAGGTGCTCCATTATAGCCACCCCTTACTTCCTATATTGGAATACTCCACCCTTGCAGTGGAGACAGACTTAAGGGAGTGGAGTTTTTCGGAAGAGGCCCCTCTGGCCGCAGCCACCACCCTTGCAATTGAAGACATAAGCTTAGCTTTTGATGATGGTAAGGATCCTGCCATTCCCACACACCGAAAGGAAAGTGTGAGTAATTGCATTATTAACTCCAGACTGCAACCGAGTCAACGGGAACAGCTGAACAAGCTATTAGAGGACTATGAGAACGTCTTCAACGACCTCCCAGGCATTACCACTACCTTTGAGCATCATGTCAGATTGACTGACCCAGAGCCATTTCGGCATTCCTATGGTCTTCCCCACCAGCTGTCCTTACGTCTGAAGGAAGATCTTGACACTTGGGTCCGCCTCGGAATAGTTGAAAAGAGCATTTCGCCTTGGTGTTCGCCGTTACTGGCAGTGCGTAAGCGAGATGGCAGTCACAGGTTCTGCCTTGACTGTCGTAAGCTTAACTCCTGTACCATCTTTAATGGAGAGCCCATTGCTGATGCCGAGCATATTTTCTCGTTGCTCTCTCAAGCCCGTTAGTGTCCAAGTTGGATCTGGCCAGTGGATTTTGGCAAGTCCCGTTGAGCGAGACTACCAATCCTCTTACAGCTTTTTCCACAAGATATGGTCTATACCAGTTCAGGGTCATGCCTTTTGGTATGGTAAATGCCCCTGGCTGCTTCAGCAGACTCATGAGGATAGTACTACAGGATCTCGACAATGTTTCATGCTTTATAGACGACATCCTGGTGCATTCTCAGGATTGGTCATCGCACCTCGAGACCCTCCACAGAGTTCTCACTCGTCTGAACCAGCATGGACTTCATTTAAAGCCTTCCAAATGTGAGATTGGTTTCACACAATTGCAGCATCTCGGCCACGTGGTTGGAGAAGAAGTTATGTCCCCTTTACATGACAGGGTACAAGCTATTAAGGATATGGAGAAACATGCCACTGTCACTCAACTGAGATCATTCCCGGTTAGTGTCGGCTACTACCAACGGTTCATTCCACACTTTAATACTATCGCTGCCCCTTTGCAGAAAATGACCTCCTCGAAGCAAAGTAAAATCTCCCCTGTTCAATGGACAGATGAAGCGGAGAGAGCATTTTTCAAGCTCCGAGAAGCATTGGCGGGTGAGCCAGTATTACAACTGGTGAACCCTGATTTTCCATTTATCTTGCAGACCGACGCCTCAGACGAAGGCCTGGGTGCCGTGCTCTTGCAAGCCCGATCAGACAATTCAGCAGAAGTAGCTCCAGTGCGATATGCAAGCCGCAGGCTTCACCCTGCAGAGCGAAATTACTCCACCGTGGAGAAGGAAGCTCTAGCTGCATATTGGGCCATAAAGAAATTTGAAGTCCATCTGTATGGCCAACATTTTACACTGAGAACCGACCACCGACCTCTCCTATATTTACAGACTGCAGACAAGCTAAATCCTCGCCTGAAAAGGTGGGCACTTTACCTGATTCTTTTCAAATTCACTGCCCAACATGTTCATGGTAAGGACAATGACCTTGCTGATCTACTAAGTCGACGGTCGTTACCCTCAAATGAGGAAGCTGGTGCTGTTAGCCTAAATTTGACTAGTCGATAAATATTACTTCTCTAATGTGTTGTTTATTTTTTATGTTTATCTTTTATGTTTTTAATACTGTACTGTACTTATTTATTTTAGCGTACAAATGTTATTCCCAATGGAAGACAAAAAAAAAAAGATGAAGAATAATTTTTTGATCGTAGTTTTATATTTCCCTTTGTGGGACTTTGAAAGCCAGAACATGGCGGAAACATTTTAGTTTAGTGTTGAATAGCTGAAACTGTTTTAAATCCAGTCGCCAATGTTAATGACGACTTGGTTCAAATTTTTCATTGCGTATAATGTATTTTTTTTCTTATATTATATTATTGCCTTCTTGCATGTGAAGCATTCATAAACTTAAATATTGATATTCACTGATATCTAATTGTGATTTAATTTTCTTGAAATTTGAATTTGATCACATTTCTTTTATGTTTTGTGTGTCACTTAATATTTTGTTTACAAGACTTGTTCACTTTTCCTAATAGTATGATATTTTCCAGTGGTGGATCCCATTCTTATTGTTCATTTGATCTTTTCCATGAGAAGGATATCTCAACCCTCATAATAACACTGAAGTCACCGTAACTTCCTCTGTTCTTTTTTCGCCTTCTGTAGTAGAATTTTGCTAAATCAATATTCTCTAGAAAGGGCCTTTGTGACAGAGTGTTTCGCTCAAAGTCACCAGAGGCTGTTAGATGCCTTATTAAATAAATTAGTAACATAACTGTTATTTTCTAACTAAAAAAAATAATTCCCACTTCTTGACTTTTGCAGATTATGATTATTTGCAATTTATATTTTAGCTTATAGCTAATTTTAAATATACCTTATTTACTCTTCTTGTACGTGTAAAGTATAGTCCCGATATAAAGGCTGCTCCTATTTTCCATCTCCTACGAGCAAAGAAGGTTCTGGAGATTGTTTACCAGTAACCTAACTTTTCATTATTATTCTCGTTTTATTTTATTTGCTTCCACTTGTTGCACCTAAAAATACTGTCTCACCCTTGCATCTCTGCAATAATTGCCTGCCAGGGACCACCACTAAAATAGTCCTTAAATGATATCAGAGCCAGTTACTGCTCTAGAAATGTATCCTACAGATGAACTCACCAGGAGGGAGAATGAGGCCTCCTCGGTTGGCGCCCAAACTTCCAAGAGGCAACATCTCGCCTGAGCAGTCTAAGTTTATTTCAAATCTTATTTACGTGGCATCTTCACAGGACTTCATCTGGCACAACAAGGTGAGGGATAGTGTATGGTAAAGCTCGTGGGTTAAGCAAATTGGATTTTTTTCGAGAATTAGTTACATTCGTTACTGGCTAATTCTTACGAATTTTATTCTCAGATTCCATTCCCATACAAACAAAATTTTGTAGATTACCTAACTGGAATCTCACTTGCCAAAGTTAATTCCTTAACCTGGAAATTACAGCTGATATAACATTGCTAAGAAGTTTTTTTTCATTGAATATGATAAACGAAAATCTCATCCTCTGAAGACTGGTTATGAGCCCGTAAAAATCTATCCCTTTTCCTAATAAATTCTAATTTCATTTCACCTCTTTCTATCATCGTAAATAAAGTGTTTTACGTCAAAAACTCGTCAATAAAGCTATTTGCTGTATAAAATTGCAAATAATTAATCATTTAGCTAAAGTGTTTTAGGCTATAAACTGCAAATAATTAAAAGGCAATTTTACCCTGTTGGTTTTGCAAATATTTCCTGTTAACCGCAATTTAATGAATGTATACTGTACTTATCTTGCTAATTCTTCATATGTTGGGGATAAAGTGTTTTGAGTTATAAGTCGCAAATACCTCAAAAGGTGGTTTTGCACCCTTTTTTTTCATTGCAAAGTTCTTGATAACCAAAAGTGAATGAATACTGTATTTATCTCGTAGATTCTTCCTGTACCCTAAATAGAGTATTTTACCATATTAATTGTAAATCAGTAATAAGCATTGCAACTTTTGTGGTTGCCCACAATTTAAGGAATACATACAGTACTGTATTTGTCTTGCTTATTCTTAATTTATTGTGAATAAATTGTTTTCCTTTAAAACCAGTAAAGAATTAATGGTTTGTATGCTATTATGGTAGCATAAATATTTCTGGTTAGCTGTGAATAACCAATATATTTTCATCCAGTAGAATGACATTGGAAACTCATTATAGGTGTGCTCATGCTTTCAGTTTCCCATTATAAACAGTGTGTCATTTCAGTTTCTGAAATTGCAGTGTCCTGTATTCTACTCTGCCTGTGTGACAGAGGTAATCGTCGAGTTGAGGCCAAAGTCTTGGCATACGTCCGTGGTGCCGGGAAACGAAATCGTGCTTACCACCTCCGGGATTCGAGGCAGCATTTCACAAAATTTAATTTGAGAAATTTAATTCAGTTCGTTTAATGTCATTGCATTTCCAAAATTAAAAGAAAGTTGAATTCTGAGATTCATTTAACCGAGCCATGGTGTTCAAGTACAAATATCTGTCCTGTCTGTTTGTGAGCTCTTAACCGAGCTCGGTACTTTGAGTCCCCTTAGTAAAACAGAATCTTAACAACACTCAACCATCTTAACCCCAACAACCGCTCTATTCCTTCTAACTACCGACCTATTGCTCTAACCTCCTCTATTGCTAAAGTTTTTGATACTTTGCTCAATGCTCACTTCTTGAAACAACTTGAATCTAACTCACTTATCTCCGATCACCAGTACGGCTTCCGCAAGGCAAGATCCACTGGTGATCTCCTGTCCTATCTTACTCATGTATGGTCATCTTCTCTGAGGAACTACGGGGAATCCTTTGTCGTCGCCCTTGATATCTCTAAGGCTTTTGACAGAGTCTGGCACAAGGCTCTGTTGGCCAAACTCCCTGCCTATGGCTTTACCCCTTCTTTCTGTTCTCTGATTTCCAGTTTTCTTACTGACCGTTCTATATCTGCAGTTGTTGATGGCGCGACATCTAGCCTTTTCTCTGTTTCCAGTGGTGTTCCACAGGGCTCTGTTCTGTCACCTACTCTCTTCCTTCTCTTCATCAATGATCTTCTACAATCCCCATCTTCCTCTCTTCTTCATGCCTTTGCCGATGATTCTACCCTTCACTTTTCCTCTGTCTTTTCTTCAAACCTTCATCTGTTACTCGTAACCAATCTCGTATCACTCTTTCTTCTACTCTTAACTCCGATTTGCAGAGAGTATCTGAATGGGGCACTCAAAATTTAGTTAAATTCAATGCCTCCAAGACACAGTTTCTGGCTATCTCTTTATCTTCTTCTCCTCCTGATAACCCTATTGTCTTCGAAACTAATGAAATTTACCCTCTTAACTCTATCAATATATTAGGAATCCATATAGCCTCTAACTTGTCTTGGAGGAATCACATAATCCAAATTTCTAAATCTTCATCCAAAAAATTGGGGGTTTTGTTTCGTTTTCGTTATTACTTTTCCTCATTGCAGTTACTTAAAATTTACAAAGATCTTTTCCGCCCCTGCTTAGAATACTGCTCACACATCTGAGGTGCTTCTTCCTTTACTTATCTGCTTCCTACTTATCTGCTGGCTAGTACAGTGGTAACGCGCTGGCTTCACATTCACGAGGTTGAAAGATCGGTCCCCGTCCAAGACCGAGATTTTAAGCTGTTTCCTGGCAGGAACTGCTGTGGTTGGGCACCACAGTGGGGGGTTGGGGCTTGTCCCGGCTGACGAATACCCATTGTATTGTAATGGAAATAAAGGTGTATTATTATTATTATGATAGGGTTGAATCTAAGGCAGTCAGACTCATTAATGATCCTTCTCTTACTTCTAACCTATATGCTCTCTCTCTTCGCCGTAAGGTATCTTCCCTTTTGCTTTTCTATCGCTACTACTTCCATCGCTGCTCTGAAGAGTTGGCGAGGTACATCCCTCCTCCACTGTCGAGGCCGCGTAACACCCTCCAAGCGGCCTCATCTCACAGGTACTGTGTGGAGATTTGTAGCTCTCGGATTGGTCAGTGCAGCGACTGCTTCTTCCCATCTACCCCCAGACTTTGGAACTCTCTTCTTCCTTCTGTGTTTCCTAATTCTTATGACCTTTCATCCTTCAAAAAGCTGATCTATCGTCATCTCAGAGCCTAGTCCTCCATATCTCTGGGTCCTCTTTACTTTGACTGTTTTTTTTCTGTCTGTCGTTTTCCTTTGTGTGACATTACCTCATCTCTGCCTTGCCCTTAACCTTTTTCTTTTCCTTCGTCTTGGTATTTTCTCGTGCCCGGGCATTTGTTGATGAGGGTAGTTTCTGCCTGTCCCGGTGTCACACTCAAAAAAAAAAAATAAATAAATACATATATATATATATATATATATATATATATATATATATATATATATATATATATATATATATATATATATATATATATATATATATATATATATATATATATATATATATATATATATATATATATGCATGCATAACTAAATAAATATAAAGTGTAACATAATTTGCAAATAATAATAATAATAATAATTATAATAATAATAATAATAATAATAATAATAATAATAATAATAATGATAATAATAATAATAATAATAATAATAATAATAATAATAATAATAATAATAATAATAATAATAATAATAATAATAATAATAATAATAATAATAATAATTATTATAATAATAAAAATAATAATAATAATAATAATAATAATAATAATAATAATAATAATAATAATAATAATAATAATAATAATAATAATAGTAATAATAATAATGAATAATAATAATAATAATATTTGTTTTATGATTGTGACACTGAGACAGGCAAGAAACTTGCCCTCATCAGACCCAGGCACGAAGAAAATAATAGTAATAATAATGATAATAATAATAGTAATAATAATAATAATAATAATAATAATAATAATAATAATAATAATAATTATAATAATAATGATAATAATAATAATAATAATAATAATAATAATAATAATAATAATAATAATAATAATAATAATAATAATAATAATAATAATAATAATATAGGTGTTAAATAGGATACTGGTTTTAATAATAAGCACATAGAGCAACACTTTCCTATCCAAAAAGAACCTACTGATACAGACACACACTACACACGCACACACACACACACATGCACGCAACCACGTACTATTTCTAATAGTAAGCACGTAGAGCAGTGTTTCTCAACCTTTTTTAAATGAGGGCGCAATTGTAGAGTAATTAAAACTCTGCGGCGCACTTTATATATCAGTAAGATAAAATTATCCATAAAACTGTAAAATTGGAAAATTATAAAAAAAAAGGTTCATGAAAGAAGCAAGCGTATTTAAGACAATACAATATATTATATTAAGCATGCTTGTGTGCGACCTTCGTTTGATGTCCTTTGGGAATATTTTTAATATTAGGCCTTATATGTGATAAGCATACTCTCATTTCCTCATAAAGACATCAAATATTTGATCTATTTTTACATTTAGTATTGGTAAATGCAGAAAATCTAATTCACAGAGGTATGATGTAGAGAACTGCAATAAAATATTTAGTGCATTACGAGCTATCGAAGGATATTCTTCTTTGATGGAACTCCAAAATTGCTGAATGGGCATCTCTTTCTGTTTGAGTTTTAAGATGTCTTTCGCGGTACTTAGGTCAAAGGATTAGCGCTGATTCCTGTCCTCAAATGTCATTATGGCTGTTTCTCACACGCTTTAAGACAGGTTGTTCTAAGATTTTATATCAACCATTCACGAGTGAGAGAGAGAGAGAGAGAGAGAGAGAGAGAGAGAGAGAGAGAGAGAGAGAGAGAGAGAGAGAGAGAGAGAGAGAGAGAGAGAGAGAGAGAGAGAGATAACGACTTACTTAAATCCCTTGAGGAATGGAGAGTGGAAAGAATTATCCATTCCTTTTTAAAGATTAAGGAAGTGAGCATCCAGTTCAAAATATCAAACGACATAGACTTGACTCAGACATGGGAGCCACGTGCTTATCCGTAATTTTTTTTAAATACAATTTTTTTTTATATAAAAAAAAAGAATCATAAATTACTCTCTCATTAACTTGGGGCTCACCTGGCTACCTTTCTGGGCGCACCGTTTGAGAAACGCTGACGTAGAGTAACACTACCCTACCCAAAAAGAACCTACTGACACACACACACACGCACATATACACACACACACGCACGCACACACGCATGCACACGTACGCACACATGCACGCACGTATGCACACATATACACAGACTATGAAAGGGATATCACCAGGAAGGCCAAAGAAAATCCCAAACTTTTCCACAGCTTTATCAGAGGAAAACTGAAGGCCAAAGTCTCAAAGAACAGATTTTAAAACTAAAGAGAGCTGATGGAAGCATCACTGAGAAGAATGAAAAGATCTGTGAAGAATTGAACAAGGAGTTCCAGTCCGTGTTTACAGCAGAAATACCTCACCACCTCAGACTGCAGAGATAGAAGCTCATGTGCCGGTATTAAAGACTATCATTTTTCAGCCACAGAAGTATGCAAAGCGCTGATGGAGTTAGATGCCCATAAAGTTACAGGTCCTGATGATATATCCCCTCATGTACTAAAGAAATGCGCTAAATCAATATCAGCAGCACTAAGTATCATATTTGAAAAGTAGCTGGAATCAGGGGAGATTCCAAGATGTGGAAATAAGCGAACCTGTTAACTATCTTCAAAAGGGGAAGGAGGGATACGGCTCTAAACTATAAACCTGTTTCCTTAACTAGCATAGTTTGCAAAGTTATGGAGAAAGTAATAAAAATGACACATCTCTCGACACTTGGAATACTTCAAGTTTTTGTCAGTGAGACAACATGGCTTCACAGAAGGTAAACAACAGTAACAAACTTATTAGAATTTCATGGTGAGTTAAGACGAATTTTACAGGAAAGAGAGGGCTGGGCAGATTGCATATTCCTAGACTTCTAGAAAGCATTTGATACGGTCCCAAAAGGGAGACTTATTAAGAAGCTGCAAGCAATGGCGAGAATTGGTGGAAATGTCTTGGAATAAATAAAATATTACTTGAAGGAAAGAGAACAGAGGGTTAGAGTAAGACACACAATGTCTTAATGGAGAAGAGTTTGTAGTGGAGTTCCACAGGGCTCAGTTTTAGGGCCATTTTTGTTCCTTGTATATGTAAATGACCTACCAGAGTCTGTAAATTAATTCATGAATATGTTTGCAGATGATGCAAAGCTTGTGAAGAAAGCAGGAGACGAGAACAATGCTAGAGAACTTCATGAAGACCTAAATAGTCTCCATGAGTGGTCAGAAAAGTGGCTAATGAAATTCAATACTTCAAAATGTATGGTAATGAGAATGGGTACAAGTGCAAGAAGGCCCAAGCTGGACTACCAAATGGCAGGAGCAGAACTTCAAGAGACAGAGAATGAGAGAGATCTAGGAGTAAACATACTGGCAGATTTGTCTCCGGAAATGCATATAAATGGCATAATAAGGGCAGCATATGCTTCCTTAGCAAATGTAATGTCAGCCTTCAGGCACATGGACAAGTAAATGTTTAGAAATATATAGGTAACTTATGTAAGGCCAAAGTTTGACTATGCAGCCCCCTTTTGGAATCCACACTTAAAAAAGCACGTAGTTAAGAAGGAAAAAGTTCAAAGACATGCCACGAAACTGGTGCCAGAAATACGCAATCTCAGGTAGGTGGAGAGACTAGAAGAATTAGGGGATAAGGTGACGGCTTTCAAATTCCTTCATGGTTAGTTATGAAAGAGTGGATAGGGATCGATAATCTGATATGGTTGGCACTAGAAATAGAGGTCATAGTGTGAAGCTTCGTAAGAAAACTTCTTTGCAGGATGTAGGGAAGTACTTTTTTTTTAGTGTATGGATAGTTGATAAATGGAATCTGCTGAGCGAGGGGGTAGTTCATGCTAATTCAATCCATAGATTAAGGACAAGTATGATAAGTGTCACTAAGTATAAAATGGAACCGACCAGTAGTCGGAAATTTATGAGCTTTGGGCTCTTTCCCGTAATCATAATTAGGTAATTACGATTATTTAATCACAGAGCCCCCCCCCCATATATATATATATATATATATATATATATATATATATATATATATATATATATATATATATATATATATATATATATATATATATATATATATATATATATATATATATATATATATATATATATATATATCATAAATTAGAGAAGATATTAACTTGGTGAAGTTATAGCTTGGTGGTAAAGCTCGCCAGTCTGGAAGTGACAACTGCTGGTTCGATCCCACACCCAGGCATTAGGAAGAACATCTGGCCTTAATTCCCAAGCTCCAATATAAATGTGTCCACCCCCATTCGAGATGGGAATAATTGTGACACGTAAAAGGGTGAATATATAAGACGTTTATTTCCCAAAAAGAACAATATATCAAAATATGATTAATGGGGAAAAGCTGTTTTGTGCCGATGATGCGCTTACCAGCTGAACGCAGCGGCGTCTGCGCAGTTATAAACAGTGCCATCCAATGGCACTTATTATGTGTACTTGTGTACGCAGTTAGGCAGTCTGTATTTGACCTTGCTTGGGTGAGGACGTCTCACTCTCGGTCCTCCCTGCTCGAATACATATTATTCATCTAATAGTGAGTATACATATATGTGTGTGTGTGTAATTATATGTTAATTAAGTCGAGGTATACGTCTGTTTTCTAAGCTTTTAGATTCTGAAGCTATCTCAGTCCTATAATTCCTATACTTCATATCGAAGAGAGACAATTTTTTTTTTTCGGTTAACTGAAACGTGTATTATAACGTTCATCAGAGCTGTTGTTATTGGGGGCCTTCCGTTAAGAGGTTATATATTAATTATTTACAAATTGCGAAGAAAACAGAATAATTACTTTACAGGGTGCCAAATACAGGCGTATAGAAATACTCTGGACACCTCCTACTCTCTCTCTCTCTCTCTCTCTCTCTCTCTCTCTCTCTCTCTCTCTCTCTCTCTCTCTCTCTCTCTGTGTGTGTGTGTGTGTGTGTGTGTGTGTGTGTGTGTGTGTGTGTGTGTGTGTGTGTGTGTGTGTGTGTGTGTGTGTGTGTGTGTGTGTGTGTGTGTGTGTGTGTGTGTGTGTGTGTGATTACCTGCCATAATATTTCGTTCATATTCCTTTCCATTTCGTCATATCTCGAAGGATCATTGCTGGGTATATTCATAGAGAAACATTTTAGCAAGGAATGTAATGAACGAAAAAATTTGAAAATGATCGAAATTTGGGTCAATTTACCAGCATGTTGGCCTATATGCATATTCTTTGACTTCATTTAAATCAATAATAATAATAATAATAATAATAATATTATTATTAATAATAATAATAATAATAATAATAATAATAATAATAATAATAATAATAATAATAATAATAATAATAATCTTACAGTGTAAGGATAGGAATTCGTTCTACGTCGGTAAAACTTTCACAGATACTGCTACTTTCAGACAAGCTTCTTTATGTACTGTAAGATTCAATGACATTGAAAGCAGTGATTTGTCACAAAAGAGATTCTAAAGGCCATGTGGCAGATATGGATTTAACAACTAATAACAAAATAGACAGACAGCTGTCTGAGAATTTTTAGTGCCAAATTTATTCAAGTCCAGAGGCTAAAATTCTAAGTATTCATTTTTTATATCTATTGTAACATTAAACCCAAAAGATAGTAAAAGAAAATAGTACTAGTAATAGTAGTAGTAACCGTAGTATAGCGGCAGTAGTAGCAGTAGAATAGCAGAAGTAGTGGTAGTGCTGGTTGTAGTTACTTTTCTGCAAAAGTTGTATACAGTCATATGCATATTCAGTACGTTTTTAGCAAATATTAGAAAGTAGTAATAGTAAAAGTTGCAATAGTTAATAACTAGCAGTAGTAGTAGTAGTGGTAGTAGTAGTAGTAGTAGTAGTAGTAGTAGTAGTAGTAGTTGTGGTAGTTTAATAACTGTGACCCCATTAATGACAAAAGACTGGCTCTTTATATTATTATAACATATTAGAATATCACTCTAATTTTAAACAGAAGAAGAAGAAGAAATAACATGAAAACTAAATAATAAGACCAGGATATAACATGGCACAAGTCTGTCTCAGTAAGGATGTGCACTGACCCTTGATAATATATTTGTCCTTGCCCGTCAAAACTATTTCTTTCTTTGCCCGGACAGGAATATTTTTTTTTTTCTGGGAACACGCCCTCGACGGTCCATGAGTGACCGTGATCATTTTTCTGGAAATTTTGCGATTAAAATCCATTTACTTATCCCTTGCTATGCTAAGTTCAAGTATCACAGGATAATAACTATGCAAGATATCGAATAAACATCGGTATTTTAGCTGTGAAATATGAAGACTATGCCAATAGTAACTCTCACATGAACTACGGCTAAAAATGAATAATAAAACTCATGTTTTGTTTCTTTTTTATTTTATTACTCTATGTGAAGCAAATTCAGTTAGTAACGTTATATATGAACAATAGCAAAATAAGAACAGATTACTGTTAAATAAAAAAAAAATTAATAGGTCATAGAATAATAACGACAAAGACCTAGGACATTTTATATTTAAAAAAACTATTACAGAGACAACTACTATATAGGCCTATATATGAGCTGCAATTCCCTTATAAAAGGGGTGACTGAGTCAAAGCACGCTCTCATTCACCTTTATTTCATCCAGTGCTAACACATCCATCTTGTACGTAATAAGTACTCGTTCAACAGCCATACACATCAGGGTTTATGTTTGAGCTTTCCTGGCAGATTTCCCTATTATGCTTTTGACTCTTTGCGGCAGTAAAATACGAATTAGGGACTCCCAGTCCCCTACCACCGCCGGAATTCGTCAACCTATAAGACATGCAGGAGAACACAGAGGTGGCATTCTTGGCCTCCTCCAAAGGTGATAAGAAGAAAATTTGATTATGGAAGACAATATGAAGCACATCAAGCACAGGATCTCCACACAATGCGTAATATTAATTCAATGTTTGTAGTTTTGTGTTATTATTTATCCCCATTATGGGGGTGTACACAGGTTGGAGCTGGGGAATTAAGGGTGGATGCCCCTTCCTTGCGCCCCCTGGTGGCATCGAACGCGGATTTGTCAATTTTTCGAGATATTTAATTTAAATGTAACTTCTTACAAAGTATATTAAAAATAAAGACACACAAATGGTCCCTCGAAGAAGCAAAAAAAAAAAAATATATATATATATCATTTTTTACCCCGACCGGGACTCGAACCTAGGACTTATGATTACTAAGTCAAGGTGCTACCACTACACCACAGAAGGTTAAAAGGAACCCAACCTTATAGCTTATATCTGCTATACTTAGGAATGAACGCATTCTAACTGAATGCCACTATGTTCATATTACAGATTCCCCAACCTCACTCGTGGCTTCATTTTAGCATTTAATTCAATTCCCAATCTCATTCGGGCCATGAAATTATCAAATAAGCACATTACATATGTGAAAACATGAATCATTTTTTACCCCGACCGGGACTCGAACCTAGGACTTATGATTACTAAGTCAAGGTGCTACCACTACACCACAGAAGGTTAAAAGGAACCCAACCTTATAGCTTATATCTGCTATACTTAGGAATGAACGTATTCTAACTGAATGCCACTATGTTCAATCTGTGGTGTAGTGGTAGCACCTTGACTTAGTAATCATAAGTCCTAGGTTCGAGTCCCGGTCGGGGTAAAAAATGATTCATGTTTTCACATATGTATTGTGCTTATTTGATAATTTCATGGCCCGAATGAGATTGGGAATTGAATTAAATGCTAAAATGAAGCCACGAGGGAGGTTGAGGAATCTGTAATATGAACATAGTGGCATTCAGTTAGAATGCTTTCATTCCTAAGTATAGCAGATATAAGCTATAAGGTTGGGTTCCTTTTAACCTTCTGTGGTGTAGTGGTAGCACCTTGACTTAGTAATCATAAGTCCTAGGTTCGAGTCCCGGTCGGGGTAAAAAATGATTCATGTTTTCACATATGTAATGTGCTTATTTGATAATATATATATATATATATATATATATATATATATATATATATATATATATATATATATATATATATATATATATATATAAAGCATGCAAATATTAAAACTAAATATTCTCATCAAAATGTTATTAAATTAAGTCAGATTTACACTTTTTTTTTAATCTTGTGTGAAATTCGAAGAAGAAGAAAGTTACGACGTGACGTCACATAAAAAAAAATGAAGACAATGTTAGGCTGCCCGCACACGGGAAACTTTTAGTGGAAACTGGCCAGCCATTAAGTGGCCAACCACTGGAAAAAAAAATATTGAACACGTGTGTTTATACCACAAAAAGTGGACGGCACTAAAAGAGTGGATACGAAGTGGCTGGCCATTTTTCACTAAAAGAATCCCCTATTTTAGTGCCATCCACATTTTGTCTCTCGTTTGCGATCTCCGGTATAAACACAAGTGTTCGATATTTTTTTTAGTTGTTCGCCACTTAATGGCCAACCAATTTCCACTAAATGTGTCCCGTGTGCGGGCAGCCTACTCTGCATTTACACTGATGGGTCTCACACAAGCAGTACAGGAGGGTCTGGGTGCAACATTATAGTTTATGAAAATTTTGAAGGGCAGCAAATATTTAGCAAAGCATTGAGTATGCCAAAGTGGTCATCAATCACCGAATGTGAAATTGTTGGACTAAAACTTGCTATTGAGCATGTTCGCAGTGCTAGGAAAAATGCTATCACATTCTGTGACTCACGGAGTGCGCTTCTGTCACTGAGATCATTGAAAGGCTCCTACAAAACTCACATGGCTGAAATACAAAAGGCTCTTATTAACTGCGCAAAATTTAAACTCCAAGTTAAGTTTTCATGGGTACCCTCCCATGTTGGGATAGTAGGTAATGAAAAGGCTGACAGGCTGGCAAAAATGGCAACTGAAAGTTCAGTGTCTGAATCTATAACCACACTGACTCAGTTCAAAACAATGTTGTATAATGAGATTATGGAAGAGCAAGAACTTTCTACACTCACACAACATGTAAGCAGCTGTTCAATCCAACATTACGAAAACTTCAGAAGGCTGAAATACAAATGCAGCATGGGTAAAATGCTTACATGTGACTGTGATAGAGCTGCTACCCGCATAAGACTTGGTTGTGGAAATATATGGGAGGTGAATTGCGAGAAAACTATTTGAGAGCACCCAGAACACTCAAAATGCCATTTATGTGAGTATGAAGGGGGCAACAATAGTACACTACATTACAGAGTGCACAAAACTTAAGGACTTCATACCTCTTGGTCTGAGCTACTTTGAACTTTGTGAGCACTTTTGCAACCCAGAGAACTTATATCCTATACTTATTGTATACCTAACATTGTAAATGTAATTCTTTTACCATATCTAAACATATTTAAATTACCTTTTCCATCTGGGGAAAAAAAGAAAGGAAAGAAAAAATGGGGAAAGGTGGAGGGAATACCTTCTCTCTCTCTCTCTCTCTCTCTCTCTCTCTCTCTCTCTCTCTCTCGCTCTCTCTCTCTCTCTCTCTCTCTCTCTCTCTCTCTCTCTCTCTCTCTCTCTCTCTCTCTCTCTCATATGTCTTTTTATATAGATAAGCCACTTTTCCCCTTATAAAATGAGTGGCTGAGTAAAGGAATAATGCTCTGACTTTCTGGGAAGAGAAAGTACAGAGAGGGGGTCTCTCATTCCCTTCGCTCCGCCCTACTTAGTCTACTCTTACGACACGCAGGGGAACAAGAAGGAAGTATTCTAGCCCCCTCCCTCAGGAGCTCATATATATTTATATGTGAGTGTGTACATGTATACATGTATATATATGTCTATATTTATCAATAATTACTACTTTTGATTCGTAACTCTATCTATATACAAAAGCTGTAGTACTGATGATGGTTGTATTAATAATAATAATAATAATAATAATAATAATAATAATAATAATAATAATAATAATAATAATAATAATTAAAATCGTAATAATAATAGCAACAGTAGTAATAATAGTAATAATGGATTAAGCTGACGTAATTCTCTCTCATGTACATAATTTTAAGGGTAGAGAAGGAGAAGGGCTTTAAGTCTTTCTTTTTCTTTTCCTTCCAAATTTCTCTTCCATTATATGGTGCTGTGTTTATGTGATTACCTAATTGTGATTACCTAATTGTGTTTACGGGAAAGAGCCCAAAGCTCGTATCTTCCCGTCTCCTGATCGCTTCCATTTTAGACTTAGTGATACTTATCATACCTGTCCTTAAAACTATGGATTGAGATAGCATTAACTACCTCCTCGCTTAGCCAATTCCAATTATCAACTACTCTTACACTGAAAAAGTATTTCCTTACATCCTGCAAAGAAGTTTTCTTACGAAGCTTCAAACTATGACCTCTAGTTCTAGAGCCAGCCATATCAAAATATCGATCCCTATCCACTCTATCATAACCATGAAGGAATTTAAAGACTGTCACCATATCCCCCCTCACTCTTCTAGCTTCCAGTGATGGTAAGTCTAATTCCCTCAGCCTCTCATCATAACTGAGATTGCGTATTTCTGGTACCAGTTTCGTGGCATGTCTTTGAACTTTTTCAAGCTTAGCTATGTGCTTTTTCAAGTGCGGATTCCAAAAGGGGGCTGCATATTCGAGTGTGTGTATGTATATATGTTTAGGTTTATATGTGTACGTGTATGCGATTAATTACATGCAGTATCCTTTGTTGTTTTACCCTCAGATGACAATGATGTGTATGAGTATGCATGTATGCATCTTTATCTGTGGAAAGGACGAATAACTCCTTTTGCTGAAATGAATACCATAAAATATCTCTCTCTCTCTCTCTCTCTCTCTCTCTCTCTCTCTCTCTCTCTCTCTCTCTCTCTCTCTCTCTCTCTCTCTCTCTCTCTCTCTCTCTCTCTCTCTCTCTCTCTCTCTCTCTCTCTCCTTGATATGTTTGACTATGAAGCCCAAGTGGCGTTTCTATTGCTCATCTAATTAATGCATGCATATGTATATATACCTACTTATTACTCTAACCTGAAAATTGTTGTTCTATATCTGCTTCAATTTGTCTGCAGTAGTACTGTTGAAAAGTGGAAAATTAACTTAAATGATAGCACTCAACAAGGGCTATTGAAAATATTGTTACAAATATTACTCTTCATTAGTAATCGCAGAGTGCTCATCTGCTATTTATGCATCTAAACCATAATAATATTACTATTAATTGGTAATCGCAGAGTGCTCGTCTGCCATCAATCAATTATTACACTATATTTTTTTATTAATTACTTGCTATGATATTTAAAATTAATTGCAAATTCTATTAATATTTTATTTATGCATTACCAGATAGACTGTAATGTTTATCAACTGCAATATCACTGGGAGTGCCCATGTGCTCATGTACCCATGTACAGTTATCTGAATAAATAAAAAAATAAAATAATAGCGTCGGGCCTAATGACATCCAGCTACGGACCGTGATGTCTTTTCTGCTGAAATGAAGTAAATGTTATCTACACTTTAATAATAATAATAATAATAATAATAATAATAATAATAATAATAATAATAATAATAATAATAATAATAATAATAAAAATTAATTAAAAATAATATTTAAAGAATCGAGAGAGTCGAGTAATGACTTATAAAAAGAACGTAATCTCAACGTTTACATAAAGTAATTTTTTTTAGTTACATAAATGTGATAATTGCATCCATATCAGGAGGTTCTAATAAGATAAATCTTTTAAAAAAAACATCGACTTATAAGGTACAAAGTAGGAACGAAAACATAGATTATATTTTGTTGATATTTATATTTTTTTTTTATCATTTGAGACCCTTTATCTCCAAGAAGCTAAGATGGCTGATTGGGGTGAATTGGCATATGATAAGTCGTGTGTGCAGTGACTTGGTCACCCTTCCCTTATCAGGGAAATTGCGTCCAGTGTGTGTATGTATGTATGTATGTATGTATGTATGTATGTATGTATCATACATACATATACCGTGGCTGTTTCCCCTTTAAAAGTGGGGGTAGCATAATAATTGATAATATACACGAGAGCTGAAGGACAGATATTATTGCCTCTAAAAAAAAATACCAAGGTCATTGAGATGCTGTTCCAGCAAAAACTCCATGCATCTGTATTTATTGATCCTGATGACTGGACAAAAGCTACCAAACAAGGATCAGCACTATCTTCTCGTTCTTAGACATTAAAGGGCCCTGACAAATAGATGCCATACAAACTACAATGGGAAATGGGATTCACGAACGAGAGAGAGAGAGAGAGAGAGAGAGAGAGAGAGAGAGAGAGAGAGAGAGAGAGAGAGAGAGAGAGAGAGAGAGAGAGAGAGAGAGAGAGAGAGAGAATATTATTTGTCCGTCATAAGACACGGAAGAGGGTTTTGAGAGAGAGAGAGAGAGAGAGAGAGAGAGAGAGAGAGAGAGAGAGAGAGAGAGAGAGAGAGAGAGAGAGAGAGAGAGAGAGAGAGAGTTTTGTTCGTCTTAAGGCATGGAACAAGGTTTTTTATGCCAGAAAGTTTTTTCCAGTTTTGGCACATGGAAAAACACTTTGAAATCCAGAAAGCGCTCTAGTGTTTGCCAGAACAACAAAGCTTAAATATAAAAAAGAAAAACTAAATGTGCATAAAATTAAAGCCGTTATAAAAATAATCATGTTTACTTATAACACTTTGAGTTCATTATTTTGAGTATTGTAAATGGTGCAGCAAATGACTAATTTTATCATGAGTAACACAAATGAA
>JAXCGZ010017407.1:60000-70376 GCA_037179515.1 Halocaridina rubra | reverse complement strand
CTATTCTTCTTAGCCTTCTTCTTTTTGTGATTCGGGTACAGATTCGGATTTGAATTCGGATTCGGATTAGGATTTTGATCCTTATTCTTCTTTTCCTACTTTTTGTGATTAGGATTCAGATTCGGATTTGGAGTTTAATTCGGATTTTAAATCGGATTTGGTTTCGGATTCGGTTCCAATCCTTCTTCTTTTCTTCTTTTTCTTCTTTTTCTTCTTTTTCTTCTTCTTCTTCTTCTTCTTCTTCTTTCTTCTTCTTTTCACGATATGAGGAAGGAAAATATTCTAGTGAGAACAGCATTGTTGTGTGTAAACTAAAAGAGCGAGTAAGTTTGATGTCTATATAACTCAACCAACAAAATAACTGATATTCAAGGAAAGGTCCAAAAGCATAAGTAATGCCAATTCTGAAAGTATTAAAAATCTATTGATAGTTATTATAAAATAGCTAAATAGATTGAAAATTTATTTAGATGGTCTTTCATAGCATTTGCACTTACTATATGTTGACCAGATGCTCTCGAAGCACGCTCATTCAGAAAAAAAATTATGATCCACACGATACAAATTATATGTATATATTGTTCATAATAATTATTGAAATGACATGTAATATACAGTAAATGGTAGATAAATTGTTGAATATATAATTCAAAATATCTACTGATAAATTTAATTATCAAAACATCCTTATTCTGAAAAAGACAAAATATAGAAATAATATAGAAATAATTAATCTGCTGGACGCAGACATTTTGAAGCTAGGGATTTAGGGTTAAATTCCTATCCTAACGCCCCGCGGTGGGCTCAAATCAGGTTATTGATGACATTAATGCCAAAATTAATACTATGTAATTCGCAAAGTATAATACATAGAGTACTAACATCAGAAAAAGGAGCAAATAATTAAGCTACAATGAATCTATGGTTCTGACATCATAATTGTACTTAATGGTGTTAAACAAGGAAAGGGAAAACGTGATGAACATTTTAATCAAATATGGTGGCAGCCAGTGGCTTAGCATAACTCTCTGTGATGTGGTCACCGTGACATGAGGCCTATATTCTTTATCCTTTGCATGTGTGTGGTGTTTGTATTTCTATTATAGGGGTACTCTCTCTCTCTCTCTCTCTCTCTCTCTCTCTCTCTCTCTCTCTCATCTGTTGTGTATCAATCATTTTCTATATAATCTCTTTGTGTATACTTTATACACACACACACATACACACACTTATATATATATATATATATATATATATATATATATATATATTATATATATATATATATATATATATATATATATATATATATATATATATATATAATATAAGCACAAAACCTTCTCATTTCAGTAATATGATAAAACACTTGTAAATCATAATCGATTCATTTCTCTTCCGTTATAATGCTCTGTGGCAATGACGTAGTTGCTGTTTGTGTATATTATTATAAATTTCTAAGAATATTAGAACTTGGAAACGTTAGTATTGGTCGAAGAAATCTTTCCTTGTTTGTTCTTGTGTATGTGTGCATATATAGACGTATATATATATATATATATATATATATATATATATATATATATATATATATATATATATATATATATATATATATATATATATATATATATATGCATTTGTTCTTGGAAATTATCTGACGATTTATTTATTTGATTATTATAACATTCAATTTTTTTCTTCTTCTCCTTCAGCTTCTTCTTCTTCTTATTATTATTATCATTATTATTATTATTATTATCATTATTATTATAATTATTATTATTATTATTATTATTATTATTATTATTATTATTATTATGACTATTATTATTATTATTATTATTATTATTATTATTATTATTATTATTATTATTATTTTAGTAATGTTATTAATTTTGATAATAATAGTAATGATAATAATAATAATAATAATAATAATAATAATAATAATAATAATAATAATAAAAATAATAATAATAATAATAATAATAATAATAATAATAATAATAATAATAATAATAATAATAATAATGATAATAAAAATAATATTGATAATAATAATAATAATAATTATAACAATAATAATAATAATATCAATAATAATAATAATGATAATAATAATAATAATAATAATAATAATAATAATAATAATAATAATAATAATAATAATAATAAGAATAATAATAATGATAATAATAATAATAGATAAATGAATAATTACAGAACTTGTGTCAGAGGTATGAAAATTACAAATTTATCACCATATGCAATACGATGACAGCTGTTTTTTTTTTTTTTTTTATTAATTTTCTTTTTTCTCTCCATTTTATATAATTTTGATCGCAAAGATGATGATGAATGACACACTTCATTGAGATTTGCATATCCTCAGCACCATAAAATATACAAGTTTTCTGGACTATAGGTAATCGATTTTATGATTCCTAATTCTAGCTTCTCGATATACAAAAGATGTCATGGCCCATGTAAGGCAGCTGGCAGAGTTAAAACACACGCCTATTCAACTTCGCTTCACTTAAAGCTAACACATCCATCTCTGTTCTCACAAGCAGGCTACCAATTATCAACCTTTTACTCTCAATTCTTCCATAGCCACCCTCATTCAGACTCAGTTGCTAGAATTTTGGTTGGATTTTACATACCAAAGCCTTTACTTATAGCTTTACTCATTGCTGGAAGGATACAAAGGGTAATTTCCTGTCCCCTCGCTCCACCCTATTTAGTCAGTTTTTACGAAATGCAGTGGAACATGGAGGCGGTATTTTTTATACTCTTACATCTCAGAGCAGGAATGGATAAAGAACAGAAAAAGAGAGAAGAGGAAAACGAGTTATGGGATACAGAGAAAACTCAGCACCTCACTTGTATAGAGTCAACTTATATTTTGTAAAATAATTGTTCAAATTGTCAATTATGCAATAAGCGAATCTTCAGGTTATAAATATAGATGTTCACAATGAGTGCTCAATATATCTGCTAAGTCGACAGGGTTAAACTCCACATGAGGGAAGTTACTAACTTTTCTTTTGTTACTCAAGAGGCTTAGGCGAAGAGACGCCTCACGGACTACCTTCATGAGTCGAAATCAGGAGCACTTAGGTTAGAGCCAAATGGTGAACCATTGAGCACACGATGGTTATTATTATTATTATTATTATTATTATTATTATTATTATTATTATTATTATTATTATTATTATTATTATTATTATTATTATTATTATTATTATTATCATTATTTAGGAAACAGGTTCCCCTTTCGGTAAAGTTAAACTGATGTCAAGCTGTAGTGCATAATGGAGAGTAATTTACCAGTTCAATTCGCACCACTCCATTTAATCATTGATGTCACTAGATCCAATTTGCAGCAGCAAATGACAAAGAACAAACCATATTTAAATTACCAATTAAGGGTATGATATATAATATAACATTTTAGCATGTAGAACAAGTGAACGAAAACATGAAATAAACAAATACACTTTTACGGTATAAAATGCAATTCTATGAAGCATTGCGACAATGACAGCCATGCAAAGAAACATAAAAAAAAACTTTACTTGCGTGTTTCAGTATGTTAAAGTGTTTCGTTATGTAGTTGAAACCAAATTGGAAAATTAAATATAATTGCTTTTTTAGAATTTGCTAATGAAAATTGGATCCTGGTTGGACTTGAAGTATTGATTAAATTATATTGTAATACGAGCCTGTGGAATATTCTCTATAATATTTTCCATTGTATAGTATGTGTAATAATAATAATAATAATAATAATAATAATAATAATAATAATAATAATAATAATAATAATAATAATAATAATAATAATGATAACAATAATAATAATAATAATAATAATAATAATAATAATAATAATAATAATAATAATAATAATATTATTATTATTATTATTATTATTATTATTATTATTATTATAATTATTATTATTATTACTATTATAATTATTATTGGTGTTATTGTTCTTGTTATTTTTTCTTGTTGTTGTTGTTGTTGTGATGATGATGATGCTGATGATGATTCTTATTATTTTTATTATTAGTATTAGTATTAGTATTAGCATTATTATTATTATTATATGCAAACCCAGCCATTGAGGGGGCAAGCCAGCCTCAACTTGGTGCCGGTCCCAAGCCCAGGTAAATGGGGAGGGTTGGCGTCAGGAAGGGCATCCGGCCATAAAACTTTTGCCAAAGCCAAAATATGGCCAGTACAGAAACATCGACCCCACATAAAAGTGGGAAAAGATGTAGACGAAGAAGAAGAATTATTATTATATGCATTGGTAGTAGCAGTAGTAGTAGCAGTACTAGTAATAGCAGTACTATTATAACCATCATAATTGTAACCACCGTGGTGGAATGGTAACGCTCGCGACTTTGATTCGTCATGTCGCGGGTTCGCGGCTTGCCATGGTCTGAGGCTAGAAAGGGCATTCACTCAGGGTAACGGTTGCGCTTGTAAAAAAACAATATCATTCGCAAGAAGGCACCGACCAAGCCCCAAGTAGCCTAGGGAATCCGTGACGAAAAGCCGATCACATGATTATTATTATTAGTAGTAGTAGTAGTATAGTTGTTATTATTATTATTATTATTATTATTATTATTATTATTATTATTATTATTATTCACCACCCCGCCTGCTGCTGAGGAAGGCTCAGGCAGACGGAGGAGGGAGTGCCAGTGCAGTCTGTCCGCTGTGCACGCTCAAATAAAAGTGCCCTGTGGGGCAGGCACAATATCAAAGAATAGCCTCACCGTATTCCCTGCGTGTCGTAAAAGGCGACTAAAAGTGGACGGGGCGGGGGGACTAGGAATCCCCCCCTTGTATCAACCTCCTGCGAGACGTCAAAGAAGAAGGGGAGTAGAGGGGAGAATAACTTCTCCCCAGTTTTCCTTCCTTGATGTCGGCTACCCCCCAATTAAAGGGGGAAACAGCCAAGGTATATGTATGTATGTATGTATGTATTATTATTATTATTATTATTATTATTATTATCATTATTATTATTATTATTATTATTATTATTATTATTATTATTATTATTATTATTATTATTATTATTATTACTGAAATCATAGGTCATTCATCTATAACAGCTGTACTTATGAAACACATTAAATTTCTAAGTTCTTGAAGTACTGTAGCAGAACATTTCTTTAATTATTTACCGAAATTTCAATAACTTTTCGTTAGACTACATTCGTGCATAAGTAATATAAAGCCACTGCACTTCTTGGGAAAAAAATATATATATAAAAAATGTTTGATTTTTTCATTGTTTAGATAAAGTATTGCTATTTGGATTCATTTTTTGTAAACATATATATATTTTTTTTTTACATTTCCTTAGTTTTCTTGTTGTGTAAACTTTATTTGTATTGTTTTTTTTTTTAAACTCATGAGGTATTTTTTTCTTAATCAATTTCAAACTGATTTTGCCGGAAAATTAAAATTATTGCTTTGAAATGTGAGACTAATTCTGAAACTATTATATATCTGTCCATTAGGCTATGGATTTGCAAGGACAGACTTTCAATGGTTAATACAATTGTTGTTGTTTATTGTTATTGTTTTCCACGCTGTTGCTATTATATAACTTACTGATATTGTTTTCAGGACGCGGATTGGCAGTAGAGAACTAAAAATAATAAAAAAAAAAACTGTTGTTGTTATTTCACTGCATTCGTTGTTGTCTATGTTGTTTGTGTTACTGGTGTTATTTTTAGGCTACGGATTTGCAGTGCAGCGTTTACAAAAGTTAAATATTTTTACCTGTTATTTTTATTTGTTGTTCTTGTTGCTGCTGTTTTAGTTACTGATGTTGTTAATTAGGCTATGGATTAATACACTTATTATTGTTTTTGCTTTTATTGCTGTTGCTGTTGTTTTAATTATTGCTGTCTTTAGGCTATAGTTTTGTAGTACAGAACATACATGGTTTCCTCAATTTTAATTGTTGTTTTTATTGTTTTTATCGATATTGCTTCTGTGTTTATTACTAAAGCTGTTTTTTTTTTATTTCACTATGCATTTGCCATGAAGGACCTAAAAAATTTAAGCAACTTTAACAGTCACTGTTATTTTTTTTTTAATTGTTGTTGTTGTTTTACTTGTTTAGATGTGTTTTAGCCTATGAATTTTCAGTGAAGGTTTTACAAAGGTAAACACAATTATTATTATTTTTTTTTATTTTCTATATAATACAGTGTATGTTGTTGTTATCGTTGTTGTTGTTATTATTATTATTATTATTATTATTATTATTATTATTATTATTATTATTATTATTATTATTATTATTATTATTATTATTAATATTATTACTAGTAGTAGTAGTAGTAGTAGTAGTATTTATTATTATCATTGTTTTTGTTGCTGTTGTGGTTGTTGTTGTTTTTGTTCATTCAGTTTTTACTATGGTTTCCCTTTCATATTTTAAGGTTATATTCTTATAACAAAAATTTAAGCAGATTTTTTTTTCTTTTATTAGGACGATAATTTTTCAAATTATGATCACAGTAGTTGTTTGATAATATACATTACATTGACATGTTTATTTTGTTGTCATTTTATTTATATAATTATTCATGTTTCTTATTTACTTATTTATCCATTATTGTTTCTTAATTTTATATTTATTGCATTACACTTACAGTTCGTGACTTTTTATATCTAAAAAGTCACTGTTTATATACTAGTGTGGGTGTAAGTGTGATAAACATGTCGTTTGATTTTATTCCTCTCTCTCTCTCTCTCTCTCTCTCTCTCTCTCTCTCTCTCTCTCTCTCTCTCTCTCTCTCTCTCTCTCTCTCTCTCTCTCTCTCTCTCTCTCTCTCTCTCTCTCTCTCTCTCTCTCTCTCTCTCTCTCTCTCTCTCTCTCTCTGTGTGTGTGTGTGTGTGTGTGTGTGTGTTTGTGTGTGTGTATGTGTGTGTGTATGTATTACTAATAAATCAGTAATGCATCCCATACATTAATGAATATGTGATATAGTCATTTGTCACATGATATCCGTTCAATAAGGTTACAAAAGAAACCAATGGACACGTGGTCTTTTAGTGTTTTTACGAGTTATCCTTATCGATACACACACACACACACACACAAACACACACACACACACACACACACACACACACACACACACACACACACACACACACACACACACACACACACACACATGATGAGGTAAGCCGAATCTTATAAGAGAGGGCTGGCCAAATTGCATATTCTCAGTCTTTCAGAAAGCATTTGACACTCCCACACGGGAGACTTATTAAGAAGCTGCAAGCAATGGCGAGAATAGGTGGAAATGTCTTGGAATGGGTTAAAACTTACTTAGAAGGAAGAAACAGATGGTCAGAGTAAGACTCTCAATGTCTGAATGGAGAAGAATTAATAGCAAAGTTCCACAAGGTTTCTTCCTTGTATATGTAAATGACCTACCAGAGTCTGTAAATTAATTCATGAATATATTTGCAGATGTTGCAAAGATTGTGAAAAAAGTAAGAGACGAGAACAATGGTAGAGAACTTCAGGAAGACCTAAATTGTCTGCATGAGTGGTCAGAAAAGTGGCTAATGAAATTCAGTACTTCAAAATGTAAGGTAATGAGAATGGATGAAAGTGCAAGAAGTCCCAATCTTGACTACCAAATGGCAGGGGCAGATCTTCAAGAGACAGGGAATTAGAGAAATCTAGGAATAAACATACTGACCGATTTGTCTCCAGAAATGCATATAAATGGCATAATAAGGGCAACATATGCTTTATTAGCAAATGTAAGGGTAGGCTTCAGGCACATGGACAAGGAATGTTCAGAAATATCTATGTAACGTATGTGAGGCCAAAGCTTGAATATGCAGCTCCTTTTTGGAATCTACACTTGATAAAGCACTTAGTTAAGCTGGAAACAGTTCAAAGAAATGCCACGAACCTGGTGCAAGAAATATGCAATATCAGTAATGATGAGAGGCTGAGGGAATTAGACTTACCATCACTCGAAGTTAGAAGAATGATTGTGGATATGTTGACGATTTTTATATTCCTTCATGGTTATGACAGAGTGGATAGGGATCGATATATTGATATGACTGGCGCTGGAACTAGAGGTCATAGTTTGAAGCTTCGTAGGAAAATTTCTTTGCAGGATGTAAGGATGTCCTTTTTTTTTTTTTTTTTTTTTTTTTTTTAGCGTAAGAGTAGGTAATAAATGGAAATGTCTAAGCGAGGAGGTATAGTTAATGCTATCACAGGCCATAGTTTTAAGAACAAGTATGATAAGTATCACTAAGTACAAAATGGAGCCGACCAGGAGACGGGAAGTTACCATCTTGGGGCTCTTTCCCGTAAGCACAATTACGTAATTACAATTATGTAATTACACACACACACACACACACACACACACACACACACACACACACACACACACACACACAAGAACTAGAGGTCATAGTTTGAAGCTTCGTAAGAAAACTTCTTTGCAGGATGTAAGGAAATACTTTTTCAGTGTAAGAGTAGTTGATAATTGGAATTGGCTAAGCGAGGAGGTAGTCAATGCTATCTCAATCCATAGTTTTAAGGACAGGTATGATAAGTATCACTAAGTCTAAAATGGAACCGATCAGGAGACGGGAAGATACGAGCTTTGGGCTCTTTCCCGTAAACACAGTTAGGTAATCAATTAGGTAATCACACACACACACACACACACACACACACACACACACACACACACACACACATATATATATATATATATATATATATATATATATATATATATATATATATATATATATATATATATATATATATATATATATATATTATATAAAGTTTACTTGTCAAAAGGAAAACAAGAAATATCAAGCTCTACTACCTGTTCTCCTTCCGAATCGCTGTTTCCTTCAGTTTCGTCTCTCTGTCTCTTTTCGTCCTCTTTCGCATTTTCTTTCTCCTGTTTCTGTTTTTCTTCTTCTAGTTGAGTTTCTCTCTCTTGTGCCTTTCTCTTCTTCATTTCCTCTTCGGTTTGTCTCTTTTTTCGTAAGTTTTCTATTCTTTGCTGTCTCCTCTCCTCCGCCAATGTCTTTTTCTTCTCCCTCTCTTCCTTTCTCCTGTTCTCATCTTCTTTTCTCTTTCTAGGTCTAGCACTTTCCATTTCTCTCGTAGGGTCATGTTCTAAGATTCCTAAATTATGGTTGTTAGGATAATCATCATCACTGTATTTAGGGGAGTTGTCTCCCCAATGATCATGCATTAAGTCATCATAATCGTCACCATAAAATTCTTCCAGGTCCTCATCTACAAATGTTATTTTGATAGTGGGCATGATGAAACCATGCTTCATTGTAGGGGCGGCCAGGGTTGACCCCTCGCCACCCCCAAAACCGTCTTCCTCATTAGGTGTCATGCCGTATTTTGGCTCGACAAATTTAACACTGTCAAGAGGCTGCGACTTCAGCCTCTCAGAAGGATATCTGTCCAGGTCATTTGAAGAGCCTGATGGAGTATCTTTTCTATCATTGAGGAGCTCCTCGGGGCTTCCATTGCTCCTGTTTGTGTTATTTGCTTTAGAATTAACCCTTTCACTTGCTATGTCAGGGAGAGTATCCACATTGTCATTAAAACTTACCCTGCGTCTTCGCCTCTTTGAACGACTTTTGTTGTGGTCACGAGAAGATCCTGAAGAAGGATCTTCACGATCATTGAGGAAGACTTCAGGAGTTCTTTTGCCGTCTTTTACGGTATCTATGTTATTATTAACACTTTCACTTGTTTTTTCAGAGAGGTTGTCCACATTTTCACTAAAACTTACCCTCCGTTTTTGCTTACTGGGGTTAAGCAATGGTGGTAAGCCTTTCCAAGTCCTTATCGATTTCATCGAAGGGAAAAAAAACACACCTTTTCTCCTTCTCCTCTACATTTGTAGAGAATATCCACAGTTCACATGAGTGCACATTACGACGACAGAACCTCTAGCTAAAAACTGAAGAAAATTGCCATGCTCACTTGCAATTAATCAGTTGTCTTTATTCTTATATACATGAATTTTATATGAATAATTTTAACTTTATATTTATACATTTTTATTTCACGTCTCCAGACATGCAGCACGGTAAAACACCAAATTTCTATTTCACAAACAGCGAAGGGAAAAAGAAGCCACAAAAATAAACGTAACACTTTCGTTTCTCAGAGCGAAAAGTCGCTAAATGTAGCCTTTAAAACGCCAATACTCAAATCACATTACTGATTGTTACTGAGTGTTCAGCAAAACGCTTTTGAACCACGTGCGCCAAAGTGACAGTTTTGACACCTGCGC
>JAXCGZ010017407.1:32500-52500 GCA_037179515.1 Halocaridina rubra | reverse complement strand
GCCAATACAGGTATGGAAGAGTCTTGGAGAGGAAGGCATAGATATCTTCTGGGACTTAATGCAAAAGATCTTTAGTCACGAAAAGATGCCAGAGGAGTGGAGCGGAAGCCTAATCATCCCAATCTATAAATGGAAAGGAGACATTCAGGAGTGTGGAAACTATAGAGGTTTAAAGTTGTTAAGTCATACTATGAAGATATGGGAGAAGATCATAGAGAGGAGACTCAGAGAGGTAACGACAATTGGGGATGAACAGTTTGGCTTCATGCCTGGAAGAGGGACAGTGGATGTCATATTTGCCTTGAGACAAATGATGGAAAAGCATCGGGAGAAACAGAAAGGACTGCATATGGTCTTTATTGACCTGGAAAAGGCATATGATCGAGTACCACGTCAAGAGGTGTGGAGGTGTTTTAGAGAAAAGGGAGTCCCCGATAAATATGCAAGAATCATCCAAGATATGTATGAGAGGGCAGAGGCAAATGTTAAGATCAGTGTGGTCCTGATGAAAAGTCTCTTAGTAAATGTTGGTCACCATCAATGGTCTGCTTTTAGTCCATATCTATTTGATCTGGTCTTGGATGTAGTAACCCAGGGTATTAGAGATCAATCACCATGGTGTATGCTCATTGCAGATGACATTGTACTGTGTAGCAACAGACGAGATGTAGTGGAGGAGAAGCCTGAGGAGTGGAGAAGAGTGATGGAGGATAGAGGACTGAGAATCAGCAGAAAGAAGACAGAGTACTTGAGGTTGAGAGATGATGAGGATGGGGAGGTCAATTTGCAAGGGGAGGTGTTGAAAAGAGTTGAAAAGTTCAAGTATTTGGGATCAACAGTAGCAGATGATGGTGACCTAGAGTCAGAAAAAAACCCACAGAATACAAGCGGGATGGAAGAACTGGAAGAAAGTGTCTGGGGGTGCTGTGCGACAGGAGAATTGGGATTAAGTTGAGGGGTAAAGTGCATAAGACAGTTGTAGACCTGCGATGATGTATGGAGCGGAGACATGGACAATAAAGAAGACACAAGAGAAAAAACTGGATGTGACAGAGATGATCAGGTTGAGATGGATTTGTGGGGTGACAAGAAGTGATAAGATCAGACACGAGGTAATTAGAGGTACCTCAAAAGTTAGAGAAATATCAGATAAGATACAAGAAAGGAGACTAAGATGGTATGGCCATATCATTCATTAGGATGGATGAACAGTATGTTGGGAGGAGGGTGATGGAAATGGATATACATGGTAGGAGAGGGAGGTGGAGACCAAAGTGTAGGTGGATGGATTACATCAATGACGACCTGAGGTCTAAAGGTTTGTTGGGTGATGAGGTATGGGACAGGAACATATGGAGAACACTGGCCAGAAACATCGACCCCACATAAAATTGGGAAAAGATGTAGACGAAGAAGAAAACAAGTCCTTCGCAAGACGGCAACCGTCCTAGCCCTTAATAGAAAAGAGAATTCGTGACGTAAAACCGAATCATCAATCATACTGTGTATATATATATATATATATATATATATATATATATATATATATATATATATATATATATATATATATATATATTAGTCTCCATGGCAAAATGGTAGCGTCCGCAACTCTGAGGCGGCAGGTCGAGGGTTCGCGCCCCGTCACGGACTGAGGTTAGTAAGGGCATACACTCAGGGTAACGACTACATCTGCCAAACAAGTCCTTCGCAAGAAGGCAACCGTCCAAGTCCTTAGTAGAAAAGGGAGTTCGTGACGTAAACCCGAAACAACAACAACATATATATATATATATATATATATATATATATATATATATATATATATATATATATATATATATATATATATATATATGTATATATATATATATATATATATATATATATATATATATATATATATATATATATATATATATATATATATATATATATATATATATCCTCGGGAAGAGGATGTATCCAGAAAAAAAGGTTCTTTAAGATAAAAATAGAATACTGTATATTCACTTCCTTGAGATGTGAAGTTTCTACGCTTCTGTCGATGTTGCATCTGAGGCTGATTCTTGTCAATTACAATTACGAAACTATTGCTGATTAAAAAAAAAGAAATGTTCTCTTTAAAGCTTAAAATGAATCCCATGGGTTTCTTCCTCTCTTTTTTATTTTTACCCAACACGATCAATATCATGTACCTAAAAAAAAAAAAAAAAAAAAAAATTCCCCAGAGATGTAAAATGAGAGACCGACTAAACGTTATACGTCAATTGATTATGGCCGGTGAAGCGGTCGCTTAAGAGAGGAAGTGTGTCAGTACTTTACAATATTACCTTTCCCCTTCACATAATACTTACCTCACCCTACCATGATCGATATTCAACTGAAGTGGTGTGTGTTTGTGCTCAGTCTGGGTGACTGAAGCGTGACTGTTTTTTTATTTCATTTTATTTTTTTATAACGGATTTCATTATGTGTTTATTATTATTATTAATATTATTATTATTATTATTATTATTATTATTATTATTATTATTATTATTATTATTATTATTATTATTATTATTGTAGCAGCAGTAGTAGTAGTAGTAGTAGTAGTAGTAGTAGTAGTAGTAGTAGTAGTAGTAGTAGTGGTGGTAACAGCAGCAGCAGCAGCAGCAGTAGTAGTAGTAGTAGTAGTAGTAGTAGTAGTAGTAGTAGTAGTAGTAGTAGTTGTTTTATTATTATTATTATTATTATTATTATTATTATTATTATTATTATTATTATTATTATTATTATTATTATCATTATTTTAATATTTGTAAATCATATCGATAATTTGTTTTCCTGTTACCTGCATCATGGCTATTTCACCACCAGCGTCATTATACTGTGAATTAGCAGGACTACCATGGTTTATATTTCTCTATACAGTCTTATTGGCACCGTAAACTACAGTGTGTTATCACCATAGCTAAATATATCACTTCATTATCATGATCAAATTAGGCATCGGTATTATTTAGATAAGCATCGCAATTTGTTATCGTAATAGTCTTATATATTATTATAACTATTTTCATATACTTCGAATGTATTGATTTCCTGTTGTTTAGTCATATAATATATAAAATATAGGAAAAAGCGTTTAAATACCACTGAAACATTATTTCTTAGAGGTTGGAGTCTTATTCCCTGAACGATTGTGCATTCAGCGCTCAAGATAATATATTCCAGTAATGTGTAAATTAAGATCTTTATTTATTTATTTTGGTTTAGTCTGTTGTTAGAGTTGTTACATTTAACATCTGCCATCAATTACTTAAGCCAATAATCATCGCCATTATATATGAACAATTTAGAGGATAAGTGAACATGATAGCAAATATGTTTAATAAAAATTAAAAAAGAGAATTCAATAAGACTGAGCTATTGAAGGAATGTAAATGTTACAGAAATAAAAATGGATTATTTGAGGCTAGATTAATATTTGATCCGCAGTCGTTCGCTAACCAAGAGGAGTTTAATAGCTACAGTAATATGAATGAGTTGATTAAGAGAAATTTTATATTTACGACGCAGTTATAAAGTAAGAATGGGATTTAAATGTGGCGCCAAGCGGCACTGAAGTGTGTTGCGGGAACAGGTTTTATAGCCTCCTCTTCAGCTGATTAAATGTAAACATAAACGTAAACAACCTATTATGACGTGAATAAGAACGCAACGCCAGAATTAATTTTTTTCATTAATATTATTATATTAAGCTCTTTGTTATTATCTTTAATATTCAATAGATATTATATTAAGTAACTTAAAATGTATATAATATCTTATAATAGATGTAAGCTTAAATTCTTTTAAATAAATGTTGTAGGTGGCGTTGAAGTTGATGATGTTGGTTTACATTTCGGCTGCGTTCAGCTGAACAGGAACCGCCCGTGAAGCCCCGTGCATATGCGTATTTATCTAGAGTTCGCACCTAATGACTCTTGACTTAGGCCTCGCAAAATTTATATACTGCAACACTTAAATATCTAATTAAGTAATGTTTTGTTTCCATATAAATAAATTTTGGTTTAGATAAAACAACTTTTCAATAATTATGTTCTATTTAGTATATTGTAGTGTACCGAAGATAGACGGCTTAGTATTTTCACAATAAAGACAATTAATTTTTTAAATAATTGATCAAGAAATATTCTATATTGAGATAAATAAGTTTTGTTTTGAATGGAAGTATTCAAAAAGTCATGATTTACCAATAATATAGAGGCTGAAATCTATTACTAAGCCTGTCAGTTTAGAATTTTCACAACAAATAAATAAATAATTATCTAAGTTCTCGCATTAAAAACATGTACTTATGCATGTCAAATAAACTTAATCTTAAATTATTTTTACTGAAGGATTAAATATTAATTATACTGACTGTTAAGTCGCGTTTACCAACTCGAACATCAGCGGAAATTTGCGTAGGTGCATTATTTACTTTCACTCAATGAACACAACCTTGTTTACTGCACAGCCTGAGCCTGAGCTGGAGACTCTCTAACTTTGGGACTGCCTCAAGTCTCATCCTCGGCTTTAGGAAAAAGCCCCGGCTTGTTGCAAATTATTGTTATGTTGCAGTTATTTACTAGTTAAGTAAGTTTCATTACTAACGCTGTTTCATTTTACGTACGTCAATACATACATACAAGCAAAAATCGTGGCAGTTTTGCAACTTTTTGGAAAGTTTTTCTTTTTCAACTTGTAACTTTTCGTGTGTGTGTGTGTGTCAAGATATTTATAATTAATAATTTATCCACCTATTTATGTCAGTAACCTGGTGCACATATATGAACGAACGTATGTGCACAGGACTTTCATATTCATATTCATAATGAATATGAATATATGAGTGGATGTTGCACATGATGTTCTGATGATCAGCTGTTTTTCAGCCATCTTGATTACACATAAGTGTACACTCCCTCTCTCACTCTCTCTCTCTCTCACTTTTTCTCTCAGGATACAAACGAATTTATGGTTTTATTTCATCATCATGAACTGAGAAAATAGGTTCAGATAGTAACTTAATTGTGCAGTTTTTCTGTAAGTTTGTGCATGATTTTATGCAATATTGATGGAATTCGATTGAAACTTGTTCTATTTTTAAAAGCCACATTGCTGCCTTTGCTCAGTTTAGGGTGGCCACTAGTAACTAGTTTTTACTCATTCCTTCAGCATAATTCTAGTTGAATGATAGTTTAATATTATATATACGAGCTGTTTACAAAATAAATGATAAATTTCTTCAATCTATATGCAACCAGATGGATATATTGCCTCAATTTTTATGTATGGTATAGCACTCATATATTAATTGTTATTTGTGGGTTTGATGTGGTAAATGTGTACTTTCACACACCCAGTAAGAAAAATATATCGTGAGAGTTAGTATATATAGTTACTTTACCCCAATTAAAAAACATTGATTATTGATATGAATTTCTTATTTCACTTGGGTTTAGATGTCTTTCAATATTTTGTATTTTTATTTAAATCATTGGGTGTGTGATTGAAAGGAAAACAATTCTGGTTTGAGAAATAGGGTACTGTACATGGAATGTCAGTGGATATTTCAGTCTTAAATAGTGTAGCCTTTTAAATGTTCTTATATAACTAGTTTGCATGTTTTAAAAATATATTTAACTTGAATTTTGTCAGGGAATGGAGTAAGACCATCTAATGGGAGAGAGAGGCTAAGCTAATAGGGATACTGACCAGGCTTTGGAAATAAGGATCCATATCATGGCAGACTAAGATTGATGTGTATGATGGAAGCGTTGCCTTTACAGCATTATATAGTAGTGAATATTTAAAGAAAAAGAAAATTGAATTGCTTAAGAAAAATTTGTGAAGGCAGTCAGACAATTTCAAAAGACGAGAAATGAGAGAGTTAGAGAGGTTTGTTGGAGCAGGTAAAGTTTAGTAAGAGAAATAAAATAGAGACACTTTAGGTGTTTGGAATATATGGGTTGAATGTACAAAGAAAAATAATGGGAAGAGGATGTAGAGATTGAGGTTGCCTGGTATTCAAACAAGCATTAGGCCAAGAATGATACGGTATGTAGACACAGGATGTGTGGTTCTCCTTCCAGGGGAGATATTGGTATCTAGGAATGTAAGATGCATAGAGGAGACATATTAAGTCGGTGCAAAGTAATATACGGTATACCCTGATAAAAGTCTTACAGCAAAAATCTTGGCAATGGAACCTGATGCCTTCATCTGAAATTTAACTTTGGGATTGGCTTTATCAAGGAGCTGAGAGGTGTGATTGGGATGAATTGGCTTCTGGTGGATTTGTGTGCTTTGACTTGGCCATTCCCCTTACACGGGGTTTCGTGGTCTTTGTATCTGTACTACATGTGTAGTGTAGACGGTGTGCATAAGTGTGACTGTGAATGAATATTTAAGTTATATTTCTTGTTTTTGTGATTTTTTTTCTTTTCTTGTAGCCATTCTGCTGTCTTTAAGAAATTAATACTTTTTGTATTAGGAAGGTTATGTTCCCCTTCCCAGTATTTTAATTCCTGTAGAAAAGCAACCTCTTTAGCCTTGTTTAGAACATAATTTGTTCTATTAATACATCCTCATACTTCCCCTGCATATTGTAAAAGTCGACTAAATGGGGCCGACCGTTGGAATTGTAGTTTTATCCCACGAGAGTAAAGTTTTTTGCTTTGCCTCAGGCACCTATCTTATAAAGGAGATTGTGGATTTATCTTGTATAGATAGATTCTATAGAAAATTTAACTTGCTTTGCTGTATGTTAAGTTGAGTATCTTCAAGTTGCGTATCATGTTATCATATATGGATTTGGGTTGAAATTTTAATTATAGCCCTAATTTGTGACTTTACTAAACAGCATTATTAACATTTTTAATTTTATTCTTAGTAGAAGAGCTAAGAGATAGAATTTTCAATGAATTGTATGACTGAAGCTATAAGCTGGAATTTCCAATGATCTGTATTGTTTATTTGATACTGTATTTTTAATGATTATTATTATGGAAACTGCCCACATTTTGATATTTAGGGAAGAGACTACTGAAATATCTTCTACAACATGCTTGTAAGTGTACTTTACCTTACAATACGTACGGCAGTAGGTTAATTCTTTAAGTCTTTAACTTCAGCTTAGAGATAAAGGTTTTCAAAAGATGTAAAAGCTCCACCATCAGAGATGATTCAAGCAACTCAAGTCTCCAATCGTTTTAACAATCCTATAAATATAGAGTGCAAATTTATTCCAAATGTTGATATAAAGACAGAATTGTAACGTTTAAGGACCTGCTTATTCTAGTGATATAAATATCTATTGATACTGTTATATTTAGCTTGTACACTGAATTTATTTTTATTTTTGCTACTTCACATCTCTGTTTCATTTTACTTCCTGTCTTATCTTTGTTAGGTCCTTCATACTTTGACTATTCTTTCAGCTTGTCTTTTTATTGGTTATCATTTTCATATTTCTGCTTTGTCCATAGGCTGCAACTGTTTCTATAATGTGTTTACAGTAAATATAGGACTTTAAATACGCAAGCACTCTGAGGAAAATGTCTATCGCTTTAGAATTCCCATTAATGTTACTCCATGATATAGGGCAGTGTAGGTGGAAGATTATTGAAAGTACATTTGTGCGTGCAATTGGAATAAAACTTACTAAAAATAATATACTTATTACATGTTGTAATTATTTTGATAATGCTTGAATCATTTTTTGTCCCTTTAAAACTTAGACTGCAGTATATAAAAAACAGAAGAATAGTGATATTAAAATACATAATTAATATTTTGTTAGTATTAATTAAAGTTTAGTAATGATCTTAACAAATTTTTTATATATTTAGAGTATAATGTTTAAATATCTTGTCACTGATTTTTTTGACAATTTGTGTCACTATTAAACCCCATTGGAATGAGGGTGGAGTCAGACAAGTTGGAACTGGGGAATTAATGCTGGATGCACTTTCTAACCCCCCCCCTGCAGTGGACTCAAACATGGGTACATCAATTTCCGAGTTGAGTGCTCTAATCGCTACCCTACCAAGGAGCATCCGGCCATCGATTAAAAACTGTAATTACGCTAAAAGCATTCAAAGCAAGCACTTATGTCATCCATCATCAACTACTGTTCACAAAAGCAATGTGTAATTTTGCTAGTAATTTTTGTTTTCTGTATTAAATTAGTTATTGATTATATAAATTAGAAATGAAGTTCATAATTACCCATTACTTTATCGTATAGTATATGAATGCACAGGTTCATTATAACTGAGAGATATGATTTAAGTATTGTCATGGTATAATGGTCACACATAATACCATGTGTTCAAGCCCTCTGTGGTTTGCTGGGAAGGGCACCCAGCCTTAATTCCCCAGCTCTATCCAGTGTTTCCACCCCATTCAGAAGAGGATTAATAGTGACACATAACACCAAACAAAGCAAATGATACAAAGGTCAGACATACTTATTTCAGTGAAAAATTTTAAATAATGGATGGTGCCTGAAAGGCTCGTGCCTGTAATGCCAAAGAAATATTTAGGTGATTTGCAAATTTTTGTCATCATTTCAGCTGGTCGTCTTGATTGATCATTAAGCTATCCTTTTATTTTATTTGTGTTTGACACTTGTTACACTCTATGCAACATATTTTTTTAGGAAAATATCACTCTCGTATACTATGCATATCGTAGAGGTCAAGAAAAAAGGGTAAGTTGAGGCTTGCACTATGTTCCTCCATGCATTTTTTTTTTTTTATACATATATATAAAACACTCCTCTCTCTTGACATGGCACCCTGTTGGACTGCTGGAGATAGGGACACTTATGAGGAAAGATAAAAAAAAGTATCATGAATGATGGTTATTTAATGCATACCACATCTTTGATAAGTAATATGATCTCTCCTTTATCAAACTCGCTTTGCATTTTCAGCAATTTTGTTTACCTAGTGGTAGAACAGGTTACTTTGCATATAAGCCATAAATTTTCCTTTTTTGATTTTACAACAGTAAAATACCTTTGCAAGCACTTAAGAAGTACTATATAAATATTGTAAAGGTTGTAAGATAGTCCTCATTACTTACTCCATAATTACTTAGCTTTAACTTTTACTGTGTTCATTATCACACAAGGCTGGAGGTCATTTTGAAGTCCTGATTAGATTAAATATTTATCCATATATAAATATCTGTTAATAATTTTGGATATTGTTTTTAATTATAAGTTGTTCTGTCACATTGCTTAGTAGTCTAATAGTATGATATAAAAAACTTTTGAAGTTTGAATTATTTTATGTTGAGGACTATGATATTCAGATTGGAACACCATTTTGTATTAATTTTTCATCAGGTATTTGTGGTTAAGAATAACTGAAATACATCTTGAGTCTTCTTCCAGAGTTCTTCTATATTTTTTAAACTTATGGTTGAACAAAGTATCTCTTATATTCTATGTCATTTCATGACAGACCAAATGCATATTTTTTTAGAACTTAATGTTTTCATTTGTCTTCTTTTAAATATATATATTTTTTTTAGTACAGTACTTAACAAGCAAGTCATGCATAATTCTTTAAATTTTTTTATATGCTGGACATTTGATAATATTTACCCTATTCGTGAACACTTTTTTATCTATCCATATAAAAATGCTATAATCCCTCTTCATAAGAGAGATGGCTGAGTTAAAGAATAAAACTTAACTCTTTGTGGGAGGAAAATACGAAAGAGGAGATTTCCAGTCCCTTTTCTGTACCCTATTTGTCGAATTTTATTGCAGGCAGGAAAACATGGAGGATGTATTCTTGTCCTCCATCAGTTTTTCATACAGTAGTATGACTTCCCTAAATTAAATAAAACTTCCCTAACTTTAGGGAATTTATATAAATTCATATGAAGCTTAGCATGTTTCATATCTCTCAGCATTTATATGATATTTTTGAATTGTCAAGGAAAATGTATTACTTTTGACTTACTCATGTGCAGTATTAGGGAGATATGGAATTATGTGATTCCTATGCAAATGTATTTTAATAATACTTTGAGAATGTAGGTTTTGAATATATGCTCAACAACTTTAAAAGGTGGGATATTTTATTTGTTTTGGAATTATTACTTAATTTTCCCATGGGATCTACTATAGCGTAAAGGTAGAATGCATGACTCGTGAGGTGAATGAAGCCTTGTTCGACCCTACAGTAGAGTGATAGGAAGGGCATGCAACCTTAAGTCACCAGCTTATATCCTTCTAAGTCCACCCCCAAACAGGGACTAAGAGCAACACAAAACATAGAAAATTTAGTTTTTCTTATATGTAGTTTGCTTAATTGTTGAAAGCCAAAAACAGTAGTTTTCACATCCTTGACGAGCTTTTCTCTCATTTCCAGGTTGGTTATTTCATAGCTAGAGCTTCCAGTTATAATGTCTTCCAAGAGACACATCAACAAATTAAGGTAAGGAATCCTTATTCGGAGATATAACATAGCGTATTTTCCATTTTTACAAATATCTTTTCACTGGTTTATAGGGCGCGTATGTCTTGTTTTCTGATAAATCCTGTTTGGAGATATAACGTATCGTATTTTCCATTTTTACAAATCTTTTTACTGGTTTATAGGGTGCATATGTCTTGTTTACTGATATATCCTGTTCACTGGTTTGTAATACACATACATTGGTTTATTATAAACTTTTTAAATTTTTTTAGGATTTATTTTTGGCCATAGCATATATGGTAACAGTTTCTACCGTTGCTCTGAGAGAGTTTTGTTTTTTCATTATCTCTGTGAGGAAGCAAGGTAGTCATCCTTGTTATAGGCCTAAGTGCTTGAGTTTGCCACTTTATCTGGCTTATTTCATACACATATATGAGTGTGAAATTAGTGAAAGAACATTAGCTCAAGAGGATTGTACCTTAGTTGGGGAAAACCTGTTTAACTATAATCTTCGCTCATAAAAGCAAACAAATAAAAAATCTAAATATCTTATGTTGTCGTTGCTGTTGTTATTGTTGGTGTTCCCTAAGCTGCCTGGCCTAAGAACTCTAAGGCCGTAAGGAAGATTACTGCTTATTCTGGGCTCTCCCAAGTCCTTCAGGGAATGTATGAAGTGTTGGTGGCATATATGGTTGTGAATATCTTTACTTTTTAAATACAGTATATGCAGCTATATGTACTGATACAGAATTGTGTACGGAAATATGCTTGAAAATAATTTGTAGGTTTTTTGTGATTACTGTACAAGGAAAATAAGACACTGACCCATACTGAAAATCAGTTGCTGATAATGATAGTGATTTGAAAATTATTTGCTGATAATTACGATATTTGTACCAGACTCATATTTTTTTATATCTACCTATTTATCTATCCTAATTGAAAATAATTAATAATAATAATAATAATAATAATAATAATAATAATTTCCAATTATATATCCAAATATTCTACTCCTAATGTTGGGATTCGAACCTGGGATCTATAGAGCAGGAGTCCTCATCATAGTGCACTGTGCTAAATATACAAATTTTAGATTCCCACTTTACAGGTCCCAGGTTCAAATCCCAACAGTAAGCGATGGGATATTTAAAAAAAAAATATTTGGAAATATTTAAATGCATAACTGCATTGCATTATTCTATCAATGATAATAATAACAAACCAAAAAGTGAATTATAGTCATTACATTTTATTTCATGTATGAATTACTTGCCTTTTCCTGCAGCATGAACTGTATTTTGGCTAATAAGTAATTTCTTACATTTTTCATAAATCTATAAAATTACTTATCCGTGGTAATACAGTGATTAGAGTGCTCGATGTGGGAAGTGCTAACCTATAAAATTATATTGACATCATGTAAACATTATTTGGTCCTGTCAGGAACTTTTCAAAAAGCTTTAGGCTCCTTTAATATTGCAATATTGGAGAAGTTTAGAAAAAAAATATTGAACATATATGCCTGCGTTGTGTGCTCTGAAGCACAGTGTAAACATGCGCTTAATAACCCATATTTTATCGTTTTGTAGACATAGAACAATATTATGGAAATTTACAAAACTTTTTTTCATATGTTTGTTAATTTTTGAACTACTACTGAGATATTATAATGCCTATAGTAACTGTTGTAATTGGTATGGCCTATGTTAATTGTTTTTATATAAATTTGTTTAAAATCAACTTTTAAGAATCTTATACTGGAGCCATTAGGTAGGTTTATACTTAGGAAGAGCAGAATCTGTAAAAAAAAAAAGGAGCTTTTTAATTTGAGAGCGGTGGTTTAGTGGTGATATAAAAGACTAAATTTAACAAAGAAAGGTTGACACTGAATGGTTCATTGTGGATATACAGTTCTCTGCCACCTGGTGCAATAGTTTTAAGCACCTCTAACTTTGTATTAGTCAAGGAACACTTTCCTTTTTGTACTCTGTAATGTTTTGGCATGCAGAGAAAAAGAACCTCTCTGACATATAGGATTACTTCTTTGATCTGGGGTTCAGATATTAATGAATTATGTGTTACTGTTATTTCCCATTCGTTTAGGGGTGATCACAGACAGGTTTGTGAATTTGAATTAAGGCTGCATGCCCATCTTAACTCCCCGCTTTGGACATCGTGGATTTGTCACTTTCTGAGTCGAGTGCTCTAACCACTTTGCTACTGCAGTCCCCTTGGTTTCAGTTGTTATCCCTCCATTAATGCTTTACATGAAGTGTTTTATCATCTCTTCATCTGGTTCTTAGTAGTTTTCATTGACTTGTAGTTTCCATTCTTGGTTTGGATGTTTTTCATGATGTATTTAACTGCAGCTTTGTTGCTTTTGATCTTGGAGTAAAAGAGATGTGCAGTTATATCTGAAGGATATGATAAAAGTTATTCAATCCATCCATTGTGTTCATGGGCTTCATTTCCTTGTCTCAAACTATTTTTCAATTATTATCTTTACTTATATTTTAATACCAAATCGTACCCTGAACTGACATGTCTCATATGATATAATTTTTTTTTTTTATGTTTTTTACCTTTTTCCTCTATGCCCAGTCAGTTATTTTTGTGCCTCTTTTGATTTTGAAGCACTTTATTTAACATTTAGTGCTTAGTTTTGTTCTTTTATTGCCTTAATTTTGTTGTAACGCGCTGGCTTCGCATTCACGAGGTCGAAAGATCGGTTCCCGTCCAAGACCGAGAGTTTAAGCTGTTTACTGGCAGGAACTGCTGTGGTTGGACACCACAGTGGGGGGGGGCTTGCCCCGGCTGACGAATACCCATTGTATTGAAATGGAAATAAAGTATTATTATTATTATTATTATTATTATCGTACATTCCAAATGGGGGACATAGTCATACAAAACACAAAAATAAAAATAAAAATACAGCTTGACAGTTTATATTAATTATTTTTGTATATAAAGTATCAGTCTCTATCAGCTGCAAGTATATTTTTTTATTTGAATACTGCATTATATAATATGCCAGATTTCTTCTTCTAGATGTATATTTTAGTTGTGTAATCCTTCCAAACAATAGTTTTCAATTAGTATGGTATAAATTTTCATGTGTCATTACCTTTTGCATTAATCTATTTAAAAGGAACTTTTCTGCCATAACACTCATGTATGTTGTTTGCCATTTTATATCGCTAATAATCCCCATTCAAATAGGGGTAGACACAGACGACTTTGAGCTTGGTGATTAATTCTAGATGCTCTTCCTAACGCCCCACAGTGAGCTTGAATATGCATTTGTCACTCCCAAGTCAAGTGCTCTAACCACTACACTACCACGGCATACTTTTGTATCAAGAATTAAATGTGTAATGTCATGACTTATACATTGTAAGTCATACATTAATATCGGACTGAAAGAAAAAATTTTAGTTCATAGTGTACATAAATGTGTAAGCTTAACTTATATGTAACACCAATTGAATTGCCTCATATGCTTGTACGTACAATATTAGGATGTTATGAGCTTATGACGATTTGCATAGATTCCAGATGAATTATTCACAAAAAAAATTGCAGTTGGTGAGTCGTATGTACAGTAGATAAAAATTTTAGATTTGCTAACGTACATGGGCAGGCTAGCTAAATTTCTTTTGGGACATTTATAGTACAGAGTTTTCACACAGCTCTTTTCATGAAATAAGGATTAATCTTTTAAGGAAATGAATATTGGCAGGAAGTCTGGTTTACATAAGACTGCAGTATGCTGCTCAGTCTGTTGCCTGCAGAGATGCATTGCTTCCTGTATCACATTGTATATGGATGGGCTTGCTTGTCATGAAGTCAGTTCATGTGCTTTGATATTGTAAGTGGTTGGCACTATACCATGCTAGCTTGCTTCTTTGACATTAGGAGCATTAGAGAGATCTTTTTAGTTTTCCATATACTTATGGTATTATGTTATATGCAGTTTTAGAAAGAGAGTTTGTCTTCTTTAGTTAAGTTTATTAGTAATACTGTATAGATATACTATTGTTGTTTTTCAATTCAAATTTCGCATGATTCTGAAAATATAAATATGAGCTTAGCATCTTAATGTCTTGAATGAATGTTAGATTTCTGTGACATTACTAGAGTTTATCGCTCATTGCACGGCACTGTACTTAGAATAACATTGATTAAATTTTTAAATTTTTTTTTTTTGAAAGATGGGTTCACATTCTTAACCAGTTATGATGAAAATTCTCAGTTTGTTGTTTCATATTTTTATCGATCACAGTTTCAGACTTGTTATAAATAACCAAAAAGTCGTCATAGATTCCAGCTTGATTGGATATTCTAAGCTTTAATCAGGTGTTTGTCTCAATATGTTGTTGTTGTTTGCTGTTTTGTTAATCCCATTTCGAATAGGGGATAGACACAGACAGATTTGAGTTTGTCTGTACAGTATATAAATGGGATATTTTTTTTAATCTGATACCAGTAGCTGCTCCTGAACTCTCTTCGTTATGCCAGCATCTTAAAAATACAGCAGTTCAACAAATGCTAGTACTGTCTTACAGTAAGGTATGCCAAGATACAACTTGGTGTGTCATGATACATCAAGACTCCTCATCTGTATGCCATTAGGGTTCTCAACATCTGATTGTATGCATACACAATCAGTGATTGGAGAGCATTGTTAGTGAATAGAATTAATTGCCATGGAAGGGTTCGTATTAGAGACGCTGCATTGATGTTGCCGTGTATTTTGTATGTAGAGCCAGTATCAGAGGAATTTTAGATATTTGATTAGATTATACAAATATTTATTGAAAAGTTTTGATTAATATTGCTTGTTTTGGTGACTTTCTGATTATATTATAAACCCCACCAGTTTGACTTAGTACCTTCTAAATCAAATTTTTATCAGACTGAAAAGCTGTACTCTCTCTGCTCACAATTTAATTTTTGCAACTGTTTGCTCAGATATTAATAGAATATTAATGAGAAGTTAAAAGAATCAACAGACTTCAACCGTACTAAACCACTCAACTTTAATGTGTGACATGTAAACTCATGATTAGAACATTGGGAATTTGGTTTCATTTGTAATTGCACTTAAGTAATGTTCTAAATATTTAATATTATATTTTTATAGATTTTGTATTCATTTTACTTACTGTTTGGCTTTGTTTTTTTAGGAATAATCTCTATTTCCTTCTTTTTTGTTCTTAGTTTCTCTTCCGGTGTCTTTCCATCTTATAAACCACTTGCAGTTCACATCTTGCAACTTTTTTTACACAGTATGCAGTTTTTTGTTCATTTAGATTGCAATGTCTCCAATTTTTTAGTTTTAGGATATTTTTTGTGCATTCTTAAATACTAGTACCCCCTGAGGGGGGCAATGGTACCTCCCGTGTTCCCCTGCGTGTAATAAAAGTCAACTAAATGGGGCTAAATGAGGGCTCTGGGAATCCTTTCCTTTGTATTTTCTTCCCACAAAGAGTCAAGATATCTTGCTCTGACTCAGCCATCTCCCTTATACAGTAATTGGGATTATGGATTAAGTATATGGAAAAGTAGACATATATACTAGTACTGTACAAAGAGAAGTAATTATGTTTCTCCTTATTATTAGAACTGAAAGTACAAGTATTTTTGTCCATGGAATGCAGTTTTTTGTTTAGTTCTTTCTAGAATGAGATTTGTTTTTTCTTGTTTCAATCTGTAATTTTTAGTTGGTTGTCTCTGTGATACTTTCCAACACATCATCCTTTCTCTTATCTCATTTTCAATATAATACAGTATTTAATATTGGTGATTCGGGCCTAAAGGATTTCTCGCACCTGTTAGCACATTAAACCGGGACCAGGTTAGTGTAGGGGGAGTGCCATGAGATGAAGCGCTGGGAGTAAACCAGTTGCGGTAGTTGAGCCTTATGGCAGAAGACCCTTGTCCTCTTACCCTGTGGAAGATGGGTGGAGTTGTGGCAGCCCTCTATCCCCAAACGAGCTAAGAGGAGTGATCAAGATATGAAATTGCGGTTATTTTATATGTATTAACTAAACTTGTTGCATGGTATCAGCTGATAAAATTCAACTAGTTTCTTGGTTGGTTAGAGTTTATATTTGTGCACTTGATTTTGAAAAGTTTTATTGTTGCTAAGTCCTGATTTGTACTTATTCTTTATGATTCTAAGACGAGTTCCTTTGTGTCTAGCCTATAATTTAGGTACTGTAAGATTGCTATCAGTTAATCTATAGCTCTATCAATCATCGTAATATTTATTTATCCAAGAATCCTCATAACATAACTGGAGTTTTTTCTGTTATTAATTGTATACCTGTACTGTACAAAAATATTAATATGATTTATAAGATTTAAGTGTTGATCACTTGGGTAATTTAAAAACTGTGTACTCTTTTATACAGTATGTCATAATTAGCCCCTATTCTGATGTTGTGGAATCACATGTTAGAGCCAGGGATTGAGACTAGATGCCCTTCCTTACACCTCACATTGGTGCATGATTGTCTCTTTCGACTCATGAAGTCTACTGCTGAGCTATTGCAACACTCAGTAATGTTATATACGGTACTGTATGCATTAGTAGAATGAAGTAAATGGTTGAGTTAATAACTGTAATGATTTCTTTCATACACGTTTTGTTAATTTGATGGAGAGGTGTTCTGTTTTTTACCTCAACGTAGGCTGTCTTCAAAAACTCCCTTGCAATTAATTTTCCCTGTGGTGGCCTTGTAATTGTGTTCTATAATTGCATGCTGTTGTCCTCGTTGAAAAGAATGATTGAGACCCTGTCTCATTATGTCATGTTGTTAAAAGAGTAGTTTTCGCGTAATTTTGTTGTTATATTCTTATACCCGTTTTGTTTTTATTTTCCTCCACTTGTGGTCTTGGGCTGCACTTACAAGCTTGCTTTTTTTTTTCTCTTGCTTTTTGAAAGGATATCAGGGTTTAATCTTGGTTGTTTTATTGTAGTAAAGAGATGTGTTTGTGGGATCCTCTGAAGATTATTGAATACTGTATGTTTCTTTGGTTTTGGATTTTATTCGGATAGCTTAATTTTTCCCCCTGAGGGGAGAAAGAATACCTTCACTGTGCTCCCTCGCGTATCGAGAAAGTCGACTAAATGGAACAGAGCGAGGGGACTGGGAATCTCGTCCTTTGTATTTTCCTCCCACAATGAATCCAGAGTTTTGCTTTTTTGTAGCTGCCCCTCCTTATAAAGAGGGTTATGGATTTTGTAAATATTGTACAGTATTCGGGTAGCTTAATTTTAGTACTTTGAGAAATATGGTTTGGTTATTTGATATATGAATATGTTCCAGTTTGCTTCTAATATTGAAGTTTTTGGGGTTTGATATTTTGTACCATTCTCTTGTGCATTTTTTGTTGTTGCTTTGTCTCTATTAACCCATTTATATATATTTTTTGGTTATCCTTTGCTCCTAGCTTTATTCATCTTTGCAAGGTACTTTATTGGATTTTCACAATTACATGCTATTGATGATTATGTTTTTACTAGTAAACCTGTACTTAAGTGATTTTTTCCCTTATTACGTCAGATGTGTACTGTATGGTGTAATTGTCAGTTTATCAGATAAGAAAAAGAGAATAGGGTTAATGATTCTTAATATTTTTATTCATTTATTTGGTTAATGGTGGGTGATAACATATTTTTATACAATAATTGTCTTTGAATATTATATATATATATATATATATATATATATATATATATATATATATATATATATATATATATATATATATATATATATATATATATATATAATTTTTTTTTCCTAAATGACAGTGCTTTTAATGGGAGAAAGTTAAGTTTGATATTTTGGCACTCTTGAATAGGAGAAAGTTAAGTTTGATATTTTAGCACTCGTCTTTTCTTCGTATATTGCCACCAGCATAAACAGAAAGCAGGAATTTAAATTAGATGTTTCGACAGCCTAATAGGTCTTCATGGATGTCAACCATATAATTACTTTTTAATGTCCCAGAGACTTATTTCTGCATGTACATAATCGCATTATACATACGAAAAGATATGCGTAATGACTAAATGAAGTGAATAAAGTATTATGTATGTTCAGATAAAATCATCAACATGGATATTCTTGTGACTATTTCTGGTTAGGACATTAGTGGCTTATTGAGTGAATAATTGATGATGTTATTGTTGAATTGGATTGGGGAAAGGTTTGCGTGATACTATGTTGGCAGCGGTTGGCGTGCAGTGACTTGGCTGGCTCTCTCTCCCCCACCCCACCCCCCAAAAAAATATGGTGACTGAACAGAAGAGGGCGATATTAGGTATTAGTTTCTTATTATGTATGGATTCTGTAGTACTTGTTACTTAAGTAGAAAACTGTTGGTTCTTACTTCATGGAACAAATAGTATTTATTGATTAAAAGGGATTATGAAACAGTTACATTGTTTTATTGAATTGAATGCTAAGCTTTATTACTTTATTGTATTAGCGAGTTCTGTAGATATGCATCCAGACATTATCCCCCAGCTCGAACATGTGTGTCTACTCTTATAAAGCGGTACAAAAATGGATATACCATATGGCTTGCACCCTGGACTACAGAGAAAAGAGTAGTGAGATCCATCATGGAGTTATATCCGTAATCAACTTGACTGGCTCACCGTTAGATGTGTTGAACTAGTAGTGGAACAGGAGTTTCGTGATCTCTGTAAGGGCAGAATTGGCTTATCTTTTCCTGTCTCGTATTGAAATTATATTTCTGTTCGTTATGCAGTTTGTGAAGGGTTTTGTATGCTCATCTGGTTTAATGTTTAGATTATGTTACTGCAATAATGTTTAGATTTTCTTACCACAAAGTAAATGTATTTTGCTCTGACTCAGCCACCCCCCCTTGTAAGGGGAATAAGGCTCTTGTATATAGATAGATATTGAAGAGATTACGGTTGCTACAGGAATTAGGTTTTAGTGAGATAACTCAGACTCCATTAGCAACTACATTTATGGAATCAAGATATTGCTTTATATATATATATATATATATATATATATATATATATATATATATATATATATATATATATATATATATATATTTATTTATTTTATTTTTTTTTCTATTTTTTTTTAAGGTATGCTGGTAGTGATCTTTGGGAATTATTTCTTGTATTTAGAAGAATATTTTCTGTACCGTCTTATATTAATATACTCCAGTTATATGCCCTATTCATAAAACCTTAATTCCCCAGCTCCAGCCTGTCTGTGTCCACCCCCATTCGAATGAGTATTAAATACCGATATAAAACAGCAAGCAAACAGACACTGTTAGTGATTATTCTCTCTCTCTCTCTCTCTCTCTCTCTCTCTCTCTCTCTCTCTCTCTCTCTCTCTCTCTCTCTCTCTCTCTCTCTCTCTCTCTCTCTCTCTCTCTCTCTCTCTCTCTCTCAGCTTGTAATTTGTCATTCACCCCTTACTTTCCAATTTTGCCATACTTATAATAGGTTTCCATCCC
>JAXCGZ010017407.1:10000-27500 GCA_037179515.1 Halocaridina rubra | reverse complement strand
AAAGACATCCGGTTTCGCTATTTAAGCCTTTATTATATTTAACAGGTTTTAGAATTTTATTTTTTATAAGATTGGATGCGCTGTAAAACATTTTTATGTCGCCAAATTAGCTTTTATTGCAATTAAATTTTTTTTATAAGTTATTTCAAGATTTGAGAGTTTATTAAACTCGTGAGGCTGGTGATGTCTGGAGATCTTTTTATAAGCAGGAAAGAAATGAGAGCCGAAACATCATCGAGATCTTTTTGCGTCGCAGGACGCCGAAGGCGATGATGATGGTGTAAGCACACGTGTTTTGATCCTTTTTGCTGCTTCTGCTGCTTCCTGGGGGTAAATTTATTAGATATGGAACGTTGTAAATCACCTCTGTGTTGTCGTCTCGGCATTGTTTTTTTTTATATATATTGTTTTATTTGTCCAAAATCTGGGATGCCAAGAAAATCTATGTCGTCATTTTAACATGTATTTTTTTCAAAGGTTTGGACAGTTTTACCACATATTTAGAACATTTTAATAACATTTAAATTTCCTTATTTTAGCCTTTTTTTTATTTTTTTTTATTTTTTTACAGAAATGGGAATTTGTAAAAAAAAAAAAAAAAAAAATTCTTCTAATTTTACAGTGTTTCCACTATTCGAGACGTAAACCACTTCTGTTCCATCATTTTAGCCCAGTTTTCATTATCATGGATTTTTTTTTAACTCAGTCCTAGATTAAGCACCTAAGATGCCATCAGGTGCCTGTTCTGATATTGATCCCTAATGGTAATTTGAAATATATTGTGTAATGACATCTACCCCTTAACAACAGATTCTGTAATATAACTTTCGCGTCCTAAATGACACGAAATACAGCTCGCATGTAAGAAACAAAGTATGGCCCCATTACATTCATAATTGAGTAACAAATTCGTAATATATTTCGCACACACGAAGATATATCATTCAGTCACATTCGTTCTGGGGCCACAATTTCGGGAACTCGTAAAGAAGAGCAACCCCAAGCCAGATAACCAAACCCAACCCAACCTAACTATATGGGGTAACTTAATTTTACTTTGGGTTCTGAGGGTTACTCATCTTGACATGATTCCAAGTTCGTTATATAGCTTGCTTATACGAAATGCTAACGCTCAGTCACAACCTTGCATTGCATAATTAGTTATATAATGCCGCTCTTTCGAATATATCTCGCATCCATTCTTGAGATCCAAATTCGCAGTGTGGGTTGTGCGTGTGATATATTTTTAAGATCCATCTCGTACGGTAGGCTGTGTGAACACAGTTTGTATTGTGAGTAAGCCACACGATGTGTAGGATCATCTGTGGAACAGTATCCCGTGACATAGTTATTGCTTAGTTGAAAGGGACTACCACGTGGAGAACGTTATTTAGTTCACTAATCGAAGTCGCTATGGTCAAGAGAGCCGTGCGAGCCATATTGAGAGTTTTCACTTAAGTCGTCCGTGAGTGAGTCGAGGAAACTGTATGCACGTGTACGCGCAAAAACACACACACACACACACACACACACACACACACACACACACACACACACACACACAAGTATCACTAAGTATAAATAAGTATCACTAAGTATAAAACGGAACCGATCAGGAGACGGGAAGATACGAGCTTTGGGCTCTTTCCCGTAAACACAATTAGGTAATCACAATTAGGTAATCACACACAAATACGTAATCTTAGTTATGAGGAGAGGATGAGGGAATTTGACATACCATCACTTGAAGCTTGAAGAGTGAGAGGGGAAATGGTGACGATTTTTAAATTCCTTCATGGTTTTGATAGAGTGGATAGGGATCGATATTTTTATATGGCTGGCACTAGAACTAGAGGTCATAGTTTGAAGCTTCGTAAGAAAACTTCTTTGCAGGATGTAAGGAAGTACTTTTTTTAGTGTAAGAGTAGTTGATAATTGGAATTCGCTAAGCGAGGAGGTAGTTAATGGTAACTCAATCCAGGAGACTAGAAGTTTCGAGCTTGGGGCTTTTTCTCGCAAGCACAATTATGTAATAACACACACACACACACACACACACCACACACACACACACACACACACACACACACACACACACACACACACACACACACACACACACACACACACACACACACACACACACACACACACACACACACACACACCTTTCCTATCGTAAGGTTATAAGTACAGCTATGAGGAGTACACTAATAAGATTATGAGATATACTGTTCGTGTGCATATATCGACAGTTTCTCTTTGAGTCTTGTTAAGGTTAAGAATAAAGAGGAGGAGGGGGGGAGGAGGCGGAGAGAGCTCTCCGTCATTAATTTTCCTATTCGCGTAGAAGCTAATGAGTAATAAAAGCGAATTACACCTCAGGGCAATTTAGATAATCACAAGGGTAATTATCACTAATTATAGTGTTGGAGTGGGATAATGAAGGAACGCGATTTTTTTTTAAATGATAAAATGTAAGAGGGATTTTTTTTAACTATTAGATTTAAGACGGATTTTAAGTGTTCGTTGTTTGACGGATATGTAGGGTGAATTGTGTTTGGAAATTATTATAAAATACAATAACGGAATTAATTTGATTATTTTCGTGATTATTACATATATCTTTGTTTTAATATTTTATGATTTCATTCTTCCATAATGGGATATTTTAAGGTTGTGGAACACCTACAGTTTAGCGGGCCATACCAATGTTCAAAATCTACCAATAGATGGCGATAGGCTCTAACTAGAGAACTGGCAGATGAATACACAACAAAAGTGGCGACAATAGGCATACGAAACAATTTTTTAGTATCCTAACTAAAAATACTTACCTAACCTCCTAGTCATGGGGCTTCGCCCCATGGAACCCCCCCCCCATCATACAGGTTAGGGTCGAACTACTTACTTGAGCGGAGGGGTGAGGTCGTTGAGCAGCATGGCCCGCTAAACTGTAAACTACCCAAGGTTGTCTTTCCATTTATATTCCTGATTTCATATATATATATATATATATATATATATATATATATATATATATATATATATATATATATATATATATATATATATATCGACCTGACCTGGATTCAAACCTAGAACACACTTGACAATCCTTGAATATGCATAAGTTGAATCCCCCAGTGGCAGACTCTGTTGCACCTTATGCGCAATGATGAAATATCAAGTGTATTTTAGGTTTGAAATCCTAGTGAGGGTCAGTCACATAGTTTATATTTTTACATACGTTAATCTGTTTATGTGATCTCCTTTGATGCATATATAACAGGGATTTGAATTAAATGCTAAGAAGCCACATTTGAGGTTGGGAAGAGAGAGTAAAATGTACATAGATATTCAGTGGAGTGTATTCATTCACTAGCTCCAGCAGGTTGCTGAAACATTTCCATCTTCTATTATGTATCTTCGGTGGTAAAGTTGGTAGCACTTTATGGACTTTGATGGCTTACTACGTGTGTTGTAGGTTCGAATCCTGGTCGGAACTTATATGTTATATATATATATATATATATATATATATATATATATATTATATATATATATATATATATATATATATATATATATATATATATATATATATATATATATATATATATATATATATATATATATATATATAGTAGTGAGGAAATCTCGGGATTCCAGCACACATTGTTCGAGATATCTCTCAATCACTCTTTAACGGTGATATCTGCAACCTTGTGCAGTTCTGTGTTTACATTCCTCTGATGCTTAACCAAAGCACGCACACACACACACACACACACACACACACACACACACACACACACACACACACACACACACACACATGATTCAAAAGCGTAGTGAAACGGAGGTGAGAGATGCACGCAATGAAATTTGTAATGATATGACCATCAAATGGTTGCTATAACGACGTGATTACGTCGGTGTTTCGTGTTTGATCATAGCAGTTAATGACATGCGAATGAAGTAAATGTCATATAACGAACGACCTAACTTTTATAAAAAAAAAGTATGTGCCTGTTTTATGTGCTGCCAAGTATGAGCTTGCTAATTATCACATAGAGCGGTTATAGTGTAGTAATAATGATTATAATGATATTATTAATTGTAATGATAATAATTATATTATTATTATTATTATTATTATTATTATTTGAATACAAAAATAATAATAATGATAATGATTTATTATTATTATAGTAATGATAGTTATGCTGATAACATATATAGTAATAATTTTAGAAAGAATAATGGTAACATTAATCATCATGAGTTCTATCGGGTTCTCCCGTCTGGGGTCGCCACTGTGGATCAATCGTGTCCATAGTACCCTATACCCTGTGTCCTCCTCTGTCACACCACACTTCCTCTTGTCCTCCCTCAACTCATCCATAAATCTCCGCTTTGCCCTACCTCTCCCACTTGCCTGGTAGCTCCATCCTCAGCAGCCTTCTCCCAACATCCCTCTTCAGCGCATGCCCAAACCATCTGAGTCTCACCAATTACTTTCTTCGCCCAACCAGTTTTGTAACTCTAATATACTCATTCTTTATCCACTCTATCCTCGCCACTCCCACATAAAACCGCAGCATCTTCATCTCTTGCCACCTTCAGCTGTTCCTCGTGTATTTTGTGAGTTGCACTGTGTCTAAACCATACAGCATAGCTGGTCTTACTACCTTCTTGTAAACTTTACCTCTTCAGTTTTAGTTTTGATATCTGATGCTATTCTTCATTATTATTATTATTATTAATATTATTATTATTATTATTATTATTATTATTATTATTATTATTATTATTATTATTATTATTATTCTAGATAATTTAAATTAATTCCGTTTTTAAGGAAAACCATTACCCCAATTATAATAAAATTTTGAAATATCGATATGCAAATGCACTCGTAGGTCGGTAGGGACGTCATTCAGTGTTCAGCGTTTATATTAGATAACCATATTTCAAAGCTCAGGCTTGGATAAGGGCAATATTTTCGTCCCGCAGCCTCTATTTACGAAGGCGCAAGCAGCGTGTTGAATCTCTACTGCAGGAGAATACTGGAAAATCTGCAGTTTAAAAAGAAAAAGAGATTGGAAAAAATTTTTTATTTGTACTAGATGTAAATTATATAAACGCACACATAAAACACACACGAGCTTGGGGCTCTTTCCCGTAAGCACAGTTAGGTAATTAAACACACACACACACACACACACGTAAGTACAATTAGGTAATTAAGCACATACGCACACGCACATGCACATACGCACACACACACACACACACACACACACACACACACACACACACACACACACACACACACACAGTTTTAAGGACAGGTATGATAAGTATCACTAAGTATAAAATGAAACCGATCAGGAGACGGGAAGATACGAGCTTTGGGCTCTTTCCCGTAAACACAATTAGATAATCACACACACACACACACACACGAGCATTGGGCTCTTTCCCGTAAACACAATTAGGTAATCACACACACACACACACACACACACACACACACACACACACACACACACACACCACACACACACACACACAGAAATACAAAGCGTGGCGAACTGTTGTGTCAAAATGGCTGTTTGAGGCATAAATACGGAATATGTAATAATTAAAACGAAATTTTGCTCTTTTATCGAATTCAGATTGCTTTTCCTGTGGGAGGGGGGGGGGGTTGTTTAACGTGCGACGTCTTTCGACATTCACCATGTCATTTCGTGCAAATTAAGGTCCTTAATTTCCATTTGGGCACGTGTTATCCCCCCCTCACCTCCCTCTCCATTTCCCTTGACTTCCAGGATTTTATTCAGCCTTCGGTGCTTAGTGTCCTTTTCCCAAAGTATGTACGTGTATGTGTGTGTGTGTGTGCGTGAATGTTTGTGCGTTTATCCCCCCCTCACCTCCCTCTCCATTTCCCTTGACTTCCAGCATTTTATTCAGCCTTCGGTGCTTAGTGTCCTTTTTCCCAAAGTATGTACGTGTGTGTGTGTGTGTGTTTGCGTAAATGTTTGTGCGTTTTCCCCTCTTCCTTGCCATCTTGGTTTCTACGTAACTTTCCCCTCGTACTTTAGTGTCTACTATCCCTTTTCTCTCCTTCTTAGATATCAGTCTTGCCTTTCTGCTCATTTCTTAGGCTTCTACCCCTTCTCTTCGTCTTTTCACCCACTTCTTCTTACACTCAGTTGCCTAACCTTTCGTATTATTGCTTCCTCTCTCTCTCTCTCTCTCTCTCTCTCTCTCTCTCTCTCTCTCTCTCTCTCTCTCTCTCTCTCTCTCTCTCTCTCTCTCTCTCTCTCATCTTACTCCCCTTATTTCTACACTCGCGTTTTCTAGTCTGTTTACTATTGTGCCACTTGGTTTCAAGTTTTCTAAAACCTCTCTTCCCGCACCTTTGGTTACTAGCCTTCTCCTCCCTTTCTTTCCTCACCCATCGATTTTATTTCCTCTGCCCATTTCCCCCCTTGATTTCTATCTTCTTTCCGGTATGGGCCAAATGGGCGATGCCGTTTTGGCGCCATCCGTTTCATAGATAGATTAGATATGGTCACCCAAATGAGCTTAGCACCCAAACTGCTGGCGTCAAAACGTCTTCCCCAAAATATATCAATACCCTTTCTTTTCATATCTGCCTTTGCTTGATTTCTATCTTCTTTCCGGTACGGGACGAATGGGCGATGCCGTCTTGGCGCCACCCGTTTCATAGATAGGTTAGATATGGTCACCCAAATGAGCTTAGCACCCAAACTGCTGGCGTCAAAATGTCTTCGCCAAAATGTATCAATACCCTTTCTTTTCATCTCTGCCTTTGTTTGATTTCTATCTTCTTTCCGGTACGGGACGAATGGGCGATGCCGTTTTGGCGCCATCCGTTTCATAGATAGGTTAGATAAGGTCACCCAAATGAGCTTAGCACCCAAACTGCTGGCGTCAAAACGTCATCGCCAAAATGTATCAAATACCCTTTCTTGTCATCTCTGTCTTTGCTCCTGAGTATCTGCATATCTTCCCCTCCCTTTCGATCACTATTTTCCCTCTGTTTCTATTCTCGCTTTCCTCACCGTCTCTGTTTCTGCTTTTCCCTTTCCACCTTTTTTTTTCCTACTGTTTCTAAATTTGCCTCCTTTCTTCACCCTTTGTTTTCCTTACCCTCTCTGTTTCTGCCTTTCCCTCTCCACCCTTGTTGTTTTAGTTTAGCCCACTCTGTTTCTAGATTTGCCTCCTCTTTCCTCACCCTTTCTTTTCCTCACCCTCTCTGTTTCTGCCTTCCCTCTCCACCCTTGTTGTTTTAGTTTAGCCCACTCTGTTTCTAGATTTGCCTCCTTTTTCCTCACCCTTTATTTTCTACTTCCACAATTCCCTCTTCCTTTGTCTGGCTACCCTCTATTCTGTCTTCACCATTTTTCTATATCCTTTTTCCTTCACCCTTTGTCTAACTTTTGTTTCCTTTCCTCCTTCACCTCTTGGTTTCTAATTCCACTTTCTTTCATCCCCTGTCATTCTGCCCTTTCCTCTTTCTTTCTTCCCTTGGATTCCGATCTTTCCCCTCTCCTCCAGCCTTCGTTTTCTACATTGGTCGTTGCTTCTAGATTCTCCTCCCCTCAACCGTCAGTGATCACCTCCCCTCACCCTTACCGCTCGGTTTCTACGTCTCTTCTCTCCCCCACCTGCTCTACCTCTCCCCTCATTTAAGGTTTCTATCACCCCCTTCTCATTATTCCTTCTTCACCCTTCAATCTTCACCCCAGTTATCTATTCTCAAGGGAGGAGTATTCGCTACGTTGGGGGATTTTGTATTTGCTCAGCAATTGCGTGTGGTTGATTGTTCATATTGTGTTTGAGTTGAATTTAATGAGAGAGAGAGAGAGAGAGAGAGAGAGAGAGAGAGAGAGAGAGAGAGAGAGAGAGAGAGAGAGAGAGAGAGAGAGAGAGAGAGAGAGAGAGAGAGAGTCTATTAAAAGATAAGAATACTGAGGTTTTAGTAGTATTAGTAGGAACAGATGTACGCAGTGAGATTGTAGTAGTAGTTTTTCATGTTACGAATATATTTGGATTAGAATGGACGGTATAGTGGTGGTAGTAGTAGTAGTAGTAGTAATACTAGTAACAGGTGTATGCAGTGAGACTGTAGTAGTAGTTTTATAGATGTTACGAACATTTTTGGATAGGAATTGATGGTAGTAGTAGTTGCAGCAGTTGTAGTAGTAGTAGTAGCAGTAGTAGTGGATGTATAACCTGAGGTTTTCATACTTGTTGTTGGAGATAGTCACATTTGGATTTAGTAGTAGTAGTAGTCGTTGTAATAAGAGGAGAGGAGGTTGTTTTAGTAGTAGTAAAAAATAGCGTTCGGTGAGGGCTTAGAAGTGGTAATAGTAGTAGGTGTATGCAATAAGGCTTACGTAGTTCGTAGTGGTACGGACACTGATGGTTTAGTAGTAGTAGTAGTAGTAGCAGTAGCAGTAGTAATAGTATAGTAAAGATATTTAAGAATTTTAAAAATGAGAAGCCAATTCGCTTGATTTGAGAGCAAGGATGTTGAGATGTGTACTAAGTAAGAATAGTAGTAGAATCAGCGACAATAATAATAATGATACTAATAATAATAATAATTATTATTGTAATAGTAGTATTAGTACTATTAGTAGTAGTAGTAGTAGTAGTAGTAGTAGTAGTAGTAGTAGTAGTAAGCACTGAAGGTCTTCATGTACTTCTTGTGTAGTAAAACCAGCTTCATAAGTATTCAACCGTGTAACTTCAAGAGTTCAGTGACACGTAAGGCACTGCTTAAGAAAGCTGTCAGTGAAGAATGAGAAGAATGAATGATAGTAAGAATGAGTGATGAATGGAGGAATTGGGGAGATGGGTGAGTTGGAAAGAGTGAGCAAATGAGGGAAGATAGATGATAGTGAGAATAAGAATGAGAAGAAATGTTATTATTGGAAAAAAATATAGTTGAAGAATGAATGATAATAAGAATGAGTCGATGAACGGGGGATATGGGGAGATAGGTTGAAAATAAGAATAAGAAGAAAAGTTATTTGAAGAAATATATCAGTGAAGAATGAATGATAATAAGATTTGAATGAATAAAACGGGGAGGTGGGGGTAATTGGATGAGGATAAGAATAACTGAAAAGATATAGTGAGAATAGGCAGGTCGAGGGTTCGCTCCCCGTCACGGACTGAGGTTAGTAAGGGCATACACTCAGGGTAACGATTACATCTGCCAAAACAAGTCCTTCCTAAGAAGGCAACCGTCCTAGCCCTTAGTAGAAAAGGGAGCTCGTGACGTAAAACCGAATCCATATAGTGAAAATAAGAATAATTAAAAAGAGATGTTAATTTGTACATGAAAAACGTTGAATAAGGATGATATGTGAATTGTAAAATAATATGTGAATGAGTGAATGAGTTAGAAAGGAAGAGAGAATAGTATTATAAATGTGATATGATATTTTAATTGAAGAATGAAGAATTCTAATGAGATTCCAAGAATGATTGAATGAAGAGGAAAAATGTTATAATAATATGATTGAAGAGTGAAGAATTTCGGTAACTAAGATAGATGTATGAATAAATGTAGGTAGGATAAACACATACACACATTTATACACATACACAAACACACACACGAACACACACACACACACACACACACACACACACACACACACACACACACACACACACACACACACACACACACATTGGAGATTATACGTGACATCGGTTAATATTAATTAAGTCTGGAAAGTAGGGTTGGTATTAAATATGAAATTTCCACCGTACCTGGAATATTATTTTGCCCTGTATTGATGTACGTGAAAGCTAACCAAGTCTTGTTAAACGTAATCTCTACTCGGTAAGATTGTGTTTGTGCGTGCTTGAGTGGTCTCGTTCTTATGTACGCATGTATGCACATGCAAGACACCGGCCTTACTGTATACTTTGACATTACCCTAATAGCACGATTTGTGCTTGTGCGTACTTGAGCATTTTGCATGTATGCACTTGCATGCGCAATTCTTCAAATGGCAAGTATGTTCAGTAGTTCATCCCTGTAAGCAAAACTGTTTTTGTTTGTATGTAAGTTCGTTCTTGCTTGCTTATCCCCTTCCAAACACACTTGTTTTTACATACGAATGTCCTTGTACTTACATGCAAAACCATCTTTTATGAACAGTAAGCATGATCTTCACCTTGCAAACAAACTTGTTTGTGCATACTTATGCGCATATATTCGCAAGCATATTTTTATTCTTGAATAGTATTCATATCCATCGCCCAGCAAGCAAATAAATGTGTATCAATGCTCATACATGCAAATGCAAGCCATCACCGTGTTTGGTGCTTGAGGTCATGCATTAAAGCAATCATCAGTGGATTGTCTGGAGCGTCTTCACCCTGTTTGCAGTAATGTGTTTGTGCTCGCTTGAGGGTTTGCATGCACTTATACGGCTATGCCAAAGCCTTATTCAAGAACACTCTTCATCGTCATCGCACATGTTGGTAAGTATGTATTCGTACACTCATGCAAGCCATCATTCGTACACAATCTGCGTGGTCATCATAGCGTACGTTGCGTTTGTACGTGCTCTAGCAAACATTGTTTGTACGTGCTTAATCGTACAGTCTGCATCGTTATAATCCAGATAGCCATATTACGTGCTTGTTTTTGCAAGCTTGAGATGTTGGACACACTCATCGTCACCCTCTTAGAAACATTTGCAATTTTTTTTTGTTCTTGGTACTGTGTATGCCCTTGTATGCACATATTTGCTTGGTAGTATGTATACCCACGTACGCACATGTAAGTTATCATTTGTGAATAACTTGCATCATCATCACCCAGTTATCACCATTGTGTATGTACTTGCTTGATTGCATGCAAGTCATCATTCGTGGACAGTCTGCAACAATATCACTATATAAGCAACAATACATTTGTTTATGTTTGAGCATATAATTGCATATGTACACACATGTAAGTCTTGTTAGCGCTATAGTCTCCATGATCGTCACCCTGCACGCAGCATTATGCTTGTTCTCGATTGAACCTATGAACCTATGACTGCACGTGTACGTGCATGTAAGCCACATTTCATGGACAGTTTGCGTGGTCCTATTTTTAGCTGTATGCTTATGTGCTTTAGCACTCTTGTACGTGTATGCATATGTACACATGTACATGTGCACATATGTACGTATGCTCATATGTACAGTATCATGTACTTTAATCAGCCGGTGGTGGTGATGTCGGTGTGAGAAATGGCAGAAGGCCAGTAAGCCTTACAAGTGAAGGAGGAGGAGGAGATTTGTGAGGAGGAGGAGGAAGTAGTGGGAGGATTATATGAGTGGGAGAGAGGAGGGTAAGAGGATGGAGATGTTTAAAAGGAGGCGTAATGAAGGGGTTGTATTGGAGGTATTAAAAGGAGGGAAAAGTGAGATAAAGGAGTGAAGGAGGGGGATGGTGAGTGATAGATTTCTGTTGGGGAAGGGGAATTGGTTACTGGATTGGAGATCTTTAAGAGGAGGAAGTGGGAGAGGGTAGACTTGAAGTGATCAGGGGGGGGGGGAAGAGTGAGGGGTTTAGGTGGAGGAGGGGAAAGAAAAGTGGTATCTTTGTGAGGGGAAGTTGTTCAGTAAGAGAATGTAGCTGTACAGGAGTAGTAGGGGTTGGGTTGTTGGGGGTTAAAAGGAGGGGAAAATGAGGGTTTTAGGATTAGAAACAGGATAGTGGAGATAAAGAATTATGTGAAGGGGGGGGGGTTTAAGTAGGAAAATGGTAATGTTTAAGAGGAGGAGGAATGAGGGAGAGAGTGAGATTGCACGTGGTATGTCAGAAGAGCAGGGGAGAAAGAGTGCAAGAAATGATCAGAGAATAATTGTGTATGGGTGACGCGGGCCAAAGAGATATCTCGCACCTGCTTGCGCATTTAACTGGGATGGTGTGGAGAGTTGCCTTGTGATGAAACGATGGGGGTAAACCAGCTGCGGCTGTCGGGCCTTTTGGCAAAGATCCTTGTCTGCCTACCTTGTGGGTGACCCAAGCAGGATGGTGGCAATTCTTTATCCCCAAGGAGCTAAGAGGAGTGACCGAGGTGCGTTTTGCTTATAGTGAATGTGTTATGTGCCTCAGCCATTGCCCTCACGAGGGGAATTTTATTTCTCTTACCCTCTGCCACACGTTCATCCCCCCCCAAAAAAAAAAAGAAAAACAGAAAAGTGTTTTATGATCTTCCTCATGCCTCCATTTCCTCTTCCTAATTCTTCCTTGAAATCGTCCTCTTCTTCCTACTTGGCACCATCTTCCTCTTCCTATGGGCACTGTGGTACGGGTCTGGTACCTCTAATATTTTTGTTTCTCTTTTTGTTCTTCTTGGGTAATTTTATTTTCTTCTTCTTCTTCTTCTTCTTCTTCTTCTTCTTCTTCTTCTTCAGGAAAACACTTCGCTGTTTTTCACTGGCCTCTTTGGGGGGGGGGGTAGTTATTGGTTAAATTTAATCCGTTTCTCATCTTTTGAAATAAATATTCTCTTCCCCTTCAAAAGAAGAAAAAAACTACTTTTATGTACTTTTACTTATCATGTTAAAATCGCACGCATTTTAGTTCTCTTGCCATTTTCCTCAAAATTATATGAAACTGCACGTGGGGTTAGACAAGTTTCCAGGATTTTATGTTACATTTTCTCGAGATAAAGGCCAGGGCAGCAGGGTTTCGAATATGCAAGGGGATACCATGCTCAGCATTCCCTCTGAAGGGTAAATATTCAGTTGAATCGACTGTTACATTTTTGTTAGATTTTACATTTTATTTTTTCAGCGTTTTTAGTGGTTCAGTGTTGTGTAAAATCACAATGTAGGTTTTTATAGCATCTTTTACGTTTTATTTGTCTATCAGTCCCCATTATAGGGGTGAACACAGACACGTTTGTGCTGAAGAATGGTCTGGATACCTTTTCTAACGCTTTCTGTGGGATCCATCGCGGGTCTGTCACCTTAGGAATATGGTGTTCTAACCACTGTGCTACCATGGCCCCATAGGGTTTTATAGTATAATTTGAACAAAATATGGGATTAGGAATATAGGATCCTCTCCGTTGTCTAATAGCAAAGATAACCTCTCCCTCGTGAGGATAGAATTTTTTTTTTCAATTTATTTTATAATTTATGTCTATCTACCTAACTTAACCTCATCTAAAGTGACTAATTAAAGTCATTCTCCCCCCCCTTTTTAATGTTTGGAAGGGTTAACATTACGTGATTCTTGAGAGAAGTGAAGTTGTGACCTATGTAAGGCGTGTTAATTTGTGTTAATTTATACCTTTAATTTCTCATAATATCAATCTCTTCCTGTGATTTATTCATTACTCATTTCTTGTTTTATTTGTGAGTGGCTTTAAAAAATTTGTAATTATTGTTATTATTATTATTATTATTATTATTATTATTATTATTATTATTGTTGTTGTTGTTGTTGTTGTTCTTGTTGTATTTGAATAAAACAACTTGTATTATATTGAAATCTATTCTCAGAAGTAACGACTTGTCAGAAAAATAATGTTGCTCTTATATATAAATATTTTAATGTATGTTTTATATTCTCTCTCTCTCTCTCTCTCTCTCTCTCTCTCTCTCTCTCTCTCTCTCTCTCTCTCTCTCTCTCTCTCTCTCTCTCTCTCTCTCTCCTTGTTTATTTTTCGTCGACATTATTTTTCTTCTGCCATTCCATATATTCCTCTTTGACCCACTGAGTCCTCCAATCACTCTGCATAGTTTTTCCTTTCTTTTTCCTTCTCTGTTGCCTGTGTGTTTTCCTATTTTCTTTTCCCTTCTTTGTCCTTCCCACTCTACCTACTTTTTCCTATTTTCTTGTCCCTTCTTTGTTACCTATTTTTTCCTGTTTTATTTTCCCTTCTTTGTCTTATTTCTCCTGCTACGTCCTCCCATCATTCTCTGCCACTCTACCTACTTTTTCCTATTTTCTTGTCCCTTCTTTGTTACCTATTTTTTCCTGTTTCATTTTCCCTTTTTTGTCCTATTTCACCTGCTACGTCCTCTAATCATTCTCTTCCACTCTTCCTTTTTTCTTATTTTCTTTTCTCTTTGTTACTTATTTTTTCCTTGTTTCTCTTTCCTTCCTTGTTACTTATTTTGTCCTATTTTCTGTGTCCGTCTTTGTCGTGCTTTTGGCTTGGGCAAGTTGGTTTATGTATCCTCTGCCTTGATGTTTGCCGCAAGCATGTCCTTTTTTTTTATGACTGTGACACCGACGGGCAAAGAAAATTGCTCTCTTGGTCCCTGGGCACGAAGAAAACATGAAGCAAAGAGAAGCAAACGGGGAGTGTTGTGACATGTCAGTGTTTTTTTTTTTTAATGAGTGTGACACCAGGACGTACAAAGAAAATTGGCCTCTTTGGGCCTGGCCATGAAAAAACAAAACAAAACATAAAACAAAGAGAAGCACTGATGAGTGTTGTGACTCGTCAGATGTGAAGTGATAACAAGAGATGTGTAACGAATTTGAAAGATAATTCGGTGTAGATCTAAGCATAGGAAAAGAACCGTAACTGAAGGAAGAAATAGCAGCGAACTTTCCCAGAGAGCTATGAAGAAAATATAAAAAGTAATATTCATCCTTATTTTTTTTTATTCAGTCTTAGAGTAAGAGGCAGTAGAAAAATATGTGATTTGACCTAATTGGAGGTTAAGTCCTTTTCTTCAGAATATCAAGAGAGCTCGCATATTTTATCATTAAATTATTATTATTTTTTTTAATATTTAAGAATATTTTTTCAGTATAATTTAGAATATTTATGAAATATATAGAAGGGTCGGTTTTCTGTACAGATTTTTTTTTTTAATATAGGAGACTTTAATAAAAAAAATTGATTTTTCATATAGAAATAATCGTTTATGAGTAAAGTTTAGAATGTTGTATTATATAAAAGAGTCTGTTATCAGTACAATTTATATTTAAATAGAGATGGATCTTTATTAGTAAAATATAGAATGTCATTTTAACCAAAAAAAAAAAATCTTTTATCTTTGTTAGTTTTTTTTATAAAAAGAATATGTAATCAATATAATTTTAATTTTATAATATAAATTAGAATCATCATGTGTATGTTATGTGGTCCAGTGCCATATGTAGGTTATGTGCTCCAGGGCCATGCGTGGCACTCGGGGGGAAAGCTATTTCAAGTATCGGCAGAGCCAGGAATATATCTATCTATTCTTCTGCCAATTTTACTTCGGTCGTCCGCTGACAATTTTTATGCTACTTGATATCCTTAGATTTCTTTGTTATTTTCACGGAACAGTAAAATAACATTTATTTCAAGTTTCATACTTGTTCGTAGTACGTACGTACGTACGTGTATATTAATTTAATATTTTTACTTATTTGTTTTTGTCCTGTTTTTGCTTTTATCTTTTTAATGATATATTGCTCTCTCTCTCTCTCTCTCTCTCTCTCTCTCTCTCTCTCTCTCTCTCTCTCTCTCTCTCTCTCTCTCTCTCTCTCTCTCTCTCTCTCTCTCCTCTCTCTCTCTCTCTCTCTCTCTCTCTCTCTCTCTCTCTCTCTCTCTCTCTCTCTCTCTCTATATATATATATATATATATATATATATATATATATATATATATATATATATATATATATTTATTATATATAGGGAGAGGGGTAAGAAAACTTACTCTGTGTTCCCTTGCGTGTCGTAAAAGTCGACTAAATGGGGCGGAGCGAGGGGACTTGGAATCCCCTCCTTTGTATTTACCTTCCCACAAAAAGTCAAAGTATTTTCTTGACTCTGCTACCCCTCTTATAAGGGGGAATATGGCTTATATATATATATATATATATATATATATATATATATATATATATATATATTATATATATATATATATATATATATATATATATATACTGGTTTTAAGTAATATTATTTTAGGCAGTAGACATAGGGCTGCTTTAGCATATTAATCTATTTTATGAATGCTTTATATATTATTATTATTATTTACGTATTTTAATATACAGAACGTGAGGTTTGATATATATTGTTAAAGGAAAAACTTCTTTCCTATTATCGTGGTTATGCTTTCACAGAACTGAAATTTTATGTTCGTTAAAACATTGTTATATACAGGGTGGGCCAAAAAGTAGGCATACAGTTCCCCAAGCTCGTTGGTATTAAAGAGTTGCGCTTTTCAGTTAGGGCAGAAGCATGGTAATACCTCACGCAGAAGGCTAAAAAAAAAAAAAATGAAAAAAAAAATATACCTAATTTTGGCACACCCTGTACATTGGAAAAAAATATTATCAATTGTTTGTTTGTTATCCTTTCCTTGCTATTATTTATTTATTTAATTTGTTTAATTATTTGTATGTTTGTTTTATTATTTGTTTATTTGTTTATTTTTTTATTCTAATACTTTGTATTTCTTTTGAAAGATTACAGTTCTGATATGTAATGGTCCATTAAGTTATATTTATTAGGTTTGATTTGATTGTTTTAATATATTGTTATTCATTTTAATTAACTAGGATAAACTTTCATAAAACCGAAATTTTCATTTTCGGCGAAACCTGGTCATTATACATTTGTAAAAGGTTTAAATATGATTTTGAGTTGTCTTATTTTTTTTCATATTTAGGTTAGGGTGGTTATACTTTATATTCATCATTTATCTATTTATTCTTTTTTATATTCGTTTATTTTTCCATTTATTCTTTTTATATTCGTTTATATTTCCATTTATTCTTTTTATATTCGTTTATTTTTCCATTTATTTTTATATTCGTTTATATTTCCATTTATTCTTTTTTTATTCGTTTATTTTTTCCATTTATTCTTTTTTTATTCGTTTATTTTTCCATTTATTCTTTTTATATTCGTTTATTTTTCCATTTATTCTTTTTATATTCGTTGATTTTTCCATTTATTCTTTTTATATTCGTTTATTTTTCCATTTATTCTTTTTATATTCGTTTATTTTTCCATTTATTCTTTTTATATTCGTTTATTTTTTCCATTTATTCTTTTTATATTCGTTTATTTTTCCATTTCTTTTTATATTCGTTGATTTTTCCATTTATTCTTTTTATATTCGTTTAATTTTGTAGCTCTTCCCAATATTTAAATCCTCGGGTACTCTAGTCGACGGATTCTTCATATAAGCTGCCGAGCGAACAGTATCAAAAATTTTCGTTCAAAATTTGGTATTGCAGGCATAACCACATGTGAACGCTGTTATTTGGTACAGCAAGAGTAGTTTCGCGTTATGAGGCTCTATTTTACCCCGAACGAATATTTTTGGAAAAAATACGATCTATTTAGACGGGGTTAGATGAGCAATATTTGTACACGATTGGGACTTTTTTTTGGGGGGGGGGGGGGGAAAGCTGCTGCTCGAGGGTTTAATAATATTTTTTTTATTATTTTGGTTATATATATAT
>JAXCGZ010017407.1:0-5000 GCA_037179515.1 Halocaridina rubra | reverse complement strand
GAAAATACCCCACCCCCTCAGATTGCAGTGATAGAAGCTCAAGGGCCGGCATTAGAGAACATCAACCTTACAGCCACAGAGGTATGCAAAGCGCTGATGGATTTAGATGTTCATAAAGCTACAGGTCCTGATGACATATCCCCTCATGTGCTTAAAAAATGCGCAAACACAATATCAGTGGCACTAAGTATCATATTTAAGGAGTCATTGGAGTCTGGGGAGATTCCAAGATGCTGGAAACAAGCAAATGTGATACCTATCTTCAAAAAGGGAAGGAGGGATACGGCTCTGAACTATAGACCAGTTTCCTTGACCAGCATAGTTTGCAAACTTATGGAGAAACTACTAAGGAAACATATCTCTCTTCACTTGGAATCCTTCAACTTTTTGTCAGTGAGGCAACATGGCTTCAGAGAAGGAAGATCAACAGTAACAAACTTATTAGAATTTTATGATGAGGTAAGCCAAATCTTACAGGAAAGAGAGGGCTGGGCAGATTGCATATTCCTAGACTTCCAGAAAGCGTTTGACACTGTTCCACATGGGAGACTTATTAGGAAGCTGCAATCAATGGCTAGAATAGGTGGAAATGTCTTGGAATGGATAAAAACTTACTTAGAAGGAAGGGAACAGAGGGTTAGAGTAAGACACTCAGTGTCTGAATGGAGAAGAGTTAGTAGTGGAGTTCCACAGGGTTCAGTTTTAGGGCCACTTTTGTTCCTTGTATATGTAAATGACCTACCAGAGTGTGTAAATTCATTCATGAATATGTTTGCAGATGATGCAAAGATTGTGAAGAAAGTAAAAAACGAGAACAATGGTAGAGAACTTCAGGAGGATCTAAATAATCTGCATGAGTGGTCAGAAAAGTGGCAAATGAAATTCAATGCCTCAAAATGTAAGGTAATGAGAATGGGTACAAGTGCAAGAAGGCCCAAGCTTGACTACTCGGTGGCTGGAGTACAACTTCAGGACACAGAAAATGAGAGAGATCTAGGAGTAAACATATTGGCAGATTTGTCTCCAGAAATACATATAAATGGCGTAGTAAGGGCAGCATATGCATTCTTATCAAATGTAAGGGTAGCCTTCAGGCACATGGACAAGGAAATGTTCAGAAATATTTATGTAACCTATGTGAGGCCAAAACTCGAATATGCAGCCCCCTTTTGGAATCCGCACTTGAAAAAGCACATAGCTAAGCTTGAAAAAGTTCAAAGACATGCCACGAAACTGGTGCCAGAAATACGCAATCTCGGTTATGATGAGAGGCTGAGGGAATTAGGCTTGCCATCACTCGAAGCTAGAAGAGTAAGGGGGGATATGGTGACAGTCTTTAAATTCCTTCATGGTTATGATAGAGTGGATAGGGATCGATATTTCGATATGGCTGGCTCTAGAACTAGAGGTCATAGTTTGAAGCTTCGGAAGAAAACTTGTTTGCAGGATGTAAGGAAATACTTTTTCAGTGTAAGAGTAGTTGATAATTGGAATTGGCTAAGCGAGGAGGTAGTTAATGCTACCTCAATCCATAGTTTTAAGGACAGGTATGATAAGTATCACTAAGTCTAAAAATGGAACCGATCAGGAGACGGGAAGATACGAGCTTTGGGCTCTTTCCCGTAAACACAATTAGGTAATCACAATTAGGTAATCACACACACACACACACACACACACACACACACACACACACACACAGCATGGATCTCGGTTACATTTTTGTCACATTGGAGCTTTTAAGTTTTTTTGTTATTTTTCGGAGTTTTTGTAAGACGGATATGGAGAGAGAGAGAGAGAGAGAGAGAGAGAGAGAGGAGAGAGAGAGAGAGAGAGAGAGAGAGAATTTGTTTTTTCTTAGGGTCAAGAACCTGTTGTGAAGAGAATTTAATATAGATATATAGATAGATAGATGGATGCATGGGTGAATAGATAAAAAAGAGAGAGAGAGAGAGAGAGAGAGAGAGAGAGAGAGAGTGAGAGAGAGAGAGAGAGAGAGAGAGAGAGAGAGAGAGAGAGAGAGAGAGAGAGAGAGAGAGAAATTTAGGCGACGAGTCTACTGTCGAGAGAACAAAATAAAAGATTGGAAATTACCCTAATTTCTCTCTCTCTCTCTCTCTCTCTCTCTCTCTCTCTCTCTCTCTCTCTCTCTCTCTCTCTCTCTCCTCTCTCTCTCTCTCTATCTCTCTCTCTCTCTCTCTCTCCTCTCTCTCTCTCTCTCTCTCTCTCTCTCTCTCTCTCTCTCTCTCTCTCTCTCCAATTGTCGCTTTTAAATACGCTGGAGGTAACATCCAGATATAGAGCAATTGTTGTATGCCATCATTTTCTAAATTAGTCCATTACAATTGTATATTTTTTATAACTTTACTCAAGTATTACATCCTCAAGTCTAGATACTTTACATTTTTTTTTATCTTACTCTGGGACCTTGTCCCACAAAGGTGCTAACTTTAAGAAGAGAAATCGTTTAGGAATCGCATGCATGCTCCTGAACAATCTTGGCTTCTTAATTTTCAATAATAATAATAATAATAATAATAATAATAATAATAATAATAATAATAATAATAATAATAATGATAATAATAACAATTGCATTTATGACTACCTAATCCTCCTCTTTTACTACTACCATTATAACTACTGCGAATACGTCTTTGAATAATAATGTTCATTCAGCCTTTTGTACTACTACTACTACTACTACTACTACTACTACTACTACTACTGTTACTACTAGTAATTATTATTATTATTATTTATAACATTATTATCATTATTATTATAACATTATTATTATTATAACATTATTATTATTATTATTATTATTATTATTATTATGATGATGATGATGATGATGATGATGATGATGTTATAAACGTCTAATACTTGACGCTGCGTGTGAATCACTGCGTGTTGTGGGAGGAGATGGGCGCGCATGTGCGTGTGAGTGATAGGGTAACTACCCCCCTATAACTAATGTTGGTAACGACCATTACGTAAGTAGTTACACGTGGCTTGAAAATTATTTACTGTAATACAGAGGGGAATAAACGACAATTTCGCCAAAAGAGGGGAGACGGTATTCGTGAAGTTGAAACCCATAATTACTTTCTAATACTGAGTTAGGTCGGATAAGAAGTGTCCCAGAAGCCTCTAGTTTGCAGAAAAAACCTTAATTTAGGTCAGGGTTGAATAAAATAGGTCAGGTTTTGTGTGATTAGGTAAGTTGGGTCACGTAAGGGGATCAAGTTTGGTTTAATTTCCTCAGTTTGGGTTTGCTAGTTGAGCAAAACCTGGTCGGCCATTTACTTATTAATGGTTGTCATTTTTACGCCCCGCGGCGAGATCAAACCCGTGTTGTGACAAGACTGACTAACGCGGATTCGAACCCCCCGCAAGGTGTTAGGAAGGCATCCAGCCCTAATCCCCCAGCTCCAGTCTGTGTCCACGTCCATTTTAAGGGGGACTAATTGTGACTTAAAAAAAATATTTATAGCCATGGCAATAATCTTCCTCAGCTACTCACTTCCCCATCATAATCCTCTCTATCCCCCATCCATCCTCCGCCTATCATTATCCTCACCATCCTCGTATGGTCTTCATGTCTTTATCCTCATCATCCTCACCATCCCTATCATCATCCCCACGGTATTCATCTGCTCTTCCTGTTTTATCTTCACCATTCACTTTCTGATCTCTCATCATCTTCACCATCCCCATCATATTTCCATCTCATCATCCCCTCCATAGCCTTCTGTCTTCTCTTTCATCAGCTCTTTTTTAGGTATCATCATCCTCACCATCGCCTTTTACTCCATTATTCATCATCGCCTCCTCCTCCTCCTTCTCTATATCTGTTTATGATCACCATTCCCTCTATTCTTATCTATCATCGCCCTCACTATCCCCATCTTATTCCCATCTCATCATCCTCACCATATCTTTCCCGTTCTCTTTCATCATCATTTTTATTCCTCTTCATCCCCACCATTACCTTCGCCTCTGCCTGCCTGTGTCCCAACTCTCTCCTTCTTCCATACTTATCATTATCCCCATCGTCCCCATCCTATAATTCTCCCAACCATTCCATGTCTTTTTTTCTTTATCATCTTCATTATTTCTTTATCTATTTCCTTATCATCCCTTTCACCATCTTTACAATATTCTCTTTCCCCAAATATCATCATCCCCCACAATCCCCCTTTTTACCACCTGTTATTGGCCTCATCATCCTTACAGTATCCCTCTTCCCCACGTATTATCACTCCCATAATCCCTCATTCTCCACGTATTATCACTCCCAAAATCCCTCTTCCCCACGGATTATCACTCCCATAATCCCTCATTCCTTACGTATTATCACTCCCCCAATCCCTCATTCCTCACGTATTATCACTCCCACAATCCCTCTTTCCTCACGTATTATCACGCCCACAATCCCTCTTCCCCACGGATTATCACTCCCATAATCCCTCATTCCTCACGTATTATCACTCCCACAATCCCTCTTTCCATGCGTATTATCACGCCCACAATCTCTCTTCCCCACGAATTATCACTCCCACAATCCCTCATTCTCCACGGATTATCACTCCCACAATCCCTCATTCCCCACGGATTATCACTCCCACAATCCCTCATTCCCCACGTATTATCACTCCCACAATCCCTCATTCCCTACGTATTATCACTCCCACAATCCCTCATTCCCTACGTATTATCACTCCCACAATCCCTCATTCCCAACGTATTATCACTCCCACAATCCCTCTTCCCCACGTATTATCACGTCCACAATCCCTCTTCCCCACGGATTATCACTCCCACAATCCCTCATTCCCCACGTATTATCACTCCCACAATCCCTCATTCCCCAACTTGCTCCCTGTCATCACCATTATGCATTTTTAACTTTCATTCACTATCCCCACCATGTTCTTATCCTTACTCGTCACTATCATCCACAGCCTTTCCTCCTCTCTCAAATCCTCTCATCC
>JAXCGZ010017406.1:57500-65000 GCA_037179515.1 Halocaridina rubra | reverse complement strand
TTCCATATTTTCTATTCTCTCTTTTTTACTTCATTCTAATTAATTACACCCTTCTTACTACAATGAACCGTTCTCTTATCTCTATTTAATTCTTTCTCCTCATAATTTCATACGTGTGTGCGCGTGCATGTGCATATAATGAGATTCTCATGTATGTAGCCATGTGGGTGTATGTGTATACCCATATATGTGGGTGCACATGATTGTGCATATATGATTGTATGTATACGTGTGTACATGGGAATATGTTTGCATGTATATATGGATGTATATGTACATATATATGTATGTGAGCATACACACGTGTGTTTGTATGTATATGGCCATGTGTGTGAGTAAGTGCTGCTCTGTACTTCAGTGATGATATTTGCAATGGTATTACTCCAGTTAAGTGTTTATTCAGCACTATTTATAATGAGGGCACACTTCCAGAACAATTGAAAAAAAAAGCATTATTATTCCAATTCCAAAAATAGAAAATACAAAATTAAGACCTATCTCTCTGACATCCTGCTTCTGCAAACCTTTGAGAGTCCTTCTTAATAGACTTGATTTCACTCTCGAAGGTAAATTATCAAATAATTTGTATGGATTTAGGAAAGGAAAAAGTACCAAAGAGTGTTTTGAAGAATTTATGAACGTTGAACACCACTCTGAAGTCACTGATTTTCTAGATTTGCAAAATGCCTTTGATATTGCAAATAGAACCATTATTTTGGATCATATAGCAACTTTAGGAGCCAAAGGTAAACTACTGCAACTAATTAAATGTTGCCTAAGTTGTCGAACCTCTTAAGTGTACTATAAAGGCTATCTTACTTCCAGTGAAAAGGAATTTGCACTGGGAACTCCTCAGGGAGGAGTTCTGTCTCCCCTTCTCTTTAAAATCTTAATGGATAAGCTTCTCAAGACTCTCAGATTACCAAATGATGAATGCACCATCATATGCTATGCAGACGACACTTGTATAAGGGCACCTTTTGTAAATGATATGCAAATACTACTTAAAGAATTTTCTCAAGTAACAAAAGACATTGGTCTCCTCATTTCAACCCAAAACAAAGTTCTTCTCCAATATCTCGTTAGAGCCTCACCTTGCATTAAACAACCAATTGGTTAAGGTGTGCAAAAATTACAAATATTTGGGAATACCAGTTCCCTCTCCCCCTCACACACAGTATGTCAAAGATTTCTGTGAAAGACTGCAATAGAGACTCAGACCGTTAAAGCATCTTTCCAATTGGATATCTGGTGTTGGCATTAACATATGCCGAACTTTCTATCTTGCATATGTCAGGTCATTAGTCGACTATCACAGCCTACAGCTCTGTACTATGACTACCTCTACCCTAGGATCCTTAGAAAAAATTCGAAACAAAGCTATGAGGCTTATTTTTGCCTGCTCTATGAGCACCAGAATAATCAATATGCAAAATTATTTAAACCTCCCACCTCTGATAGAACATATCAAACAGTCAGCAGTGATATTTGGTGTTAGCGAAATCAGTTCAGCTACATCCATCTAATGCTGGGCATTTGCAAGGGCCGCAGTCAGCGCCAACAATCATTAAATTATTAATAAAAGGTAACATACAGTATAATAGACTAATTCACCCCCAAAATATTTAAGCTTACAACCTATGATGCAAAAAACATCATTTAACACTATTTACTGAGAGGGTCCTGCACGATTAATAAATCCTTGCAAGAGGATTGGACAAGAAATTCTCTTTCCAATACTATCATCAGGTCCGAATGTCACTCCAGTTATTAAAAAGTATCAATGATTAGAATGAATTGAGGTCTTTACTGAAGCTAGTTTCGCAAATAGCAATGGAATACTCTGCAATTATGCTGATGGGTCTCACATGAGCACTTCAGGAGGGTCCTGGTACAGCATTATAGTTTTTTGAAAGGCAGCAAATATTTGACAAAGCAGTAAGTGTGCCAAAGTGGTCATCAATCACCGAGTGTGAAATTGTTGGACTTAATCTTCTTATTAATCAAATCAAATCAAATCAAATCAAATCAAAACATTTATTTCCATTTTGTGCAATGGTTATTCAACATTAATAGTAACTTATAAGTAGACATGTAATTAAACTAATAAATAAGAGGGTTAGACATATAGTTAAATTAAATGTAGCTTTCATAGAAAATAATAATGCTGTACTAAAAATGTTAACAATAATGTTAATAATAAAGTAGTAAGTATGCCACTAGATACAGGATCGTTATTATCGGCATCATTTTCATATTTGTTTCCTTACAATGAGAATAATTAGTTCTTAATAAGCAGCAACTATATGTCCAAAAGAAAACTATATAGTTTGCCTTTGAAAGCTGTGAAGGAGGATGCATTTTTAAGATGCTCTGGAATATTATTCCAGAGTGTTGGCCCTTTGATAGTGATCATCTTTGAACCTGCTTCTGTGTTTGTTCTGTGAATAAAGAGCTCACTGCTCTGTCTTGTGTTGGTTCCCCTTATATCCCTGACTGTTTTTAAATCAAATAGCCAGCTAGGAAAACGATGGTCCAAAATTTTGAATACAAAAACATAAATAGCATAAGCGACCTTATTTTCTGCCCGCAGCCACCCAAGTTTATTGAGAGCTGGTGTGATGTGGTCATATTTTCTTATTCCTCCCAGGGTACTCGAGCTGCAAAATTAATAAGCTTCTGTATTCTGTTTATCTGAGTCTTAGTGGTAGATCCCCAAACAGTTGTGCAGTAATTAATGTGACTTAGGGCTAGAGATTCAACAACAGTTATTCGAGTGGTAGTCTCAAAATTGTCTTTTATACGTGATAAGTACATTAATGTTCCTGTAACCTTTTTGCATACTTTATCTATGTGGGAATCAAACAACATGTGGTTACCAAAGTGAATTCCTAGGTTTTTGACTGTTTTGCTAGGTGTGATAATATTGTCGCAAAAATTAATTGTTGTGTTTTCTGGAATTTGTGCTATGTGGAACCTTGAACCAATAAATATGCACTGTGTTTTACTCTCGTTAATTAACAGCCCAATTTCTTGGAAATAGTTTTTAATTTTTGACAGAGTGTTTTCTGCTCTTAAAGTTAGCTCTGGGAGGTTATTAATATCACCACTAAGGAGTAGTTGAGTGTCATCTGCATATTGTACGACTAGACAGTCAGAAATGAAAGAAGATAGATCATTTACGTAAATGGAGAAGAGGATAGCACCAAGTACTGATCCCTGTGGAACACCAAATGATACATCCTTTGGCACAGAGATAATGTTGTTAAGACGTATGGACTGTTTACGATTAGATAGATACTCGCTAAACCAGCTTGGATCAATATTTAAGTTAATACATTTACTTAAAAGAATTTCATGGTTTACACTGTCGAAGGCTTTTGATAAGTCTAACAAAATTAGTATAGATATTTTTTTCATATCTATATTATTATATATACTATTCGTAACTTTAAGCAGTGCAGTTTCCGTCGAGAGTTTTGGTCTGAAGCCATGTTGGGTAATCGTTAGTAGTCTATTTGATTCTAAATATGACATAAGTTGGCATGCAACAATTTTTTCTAATATTTTAGAGAAAATGGGTAGCAGGGAAATGGGACGATAGTTTGTCACATCTTCTCTGTCCCCCTTTTTATGCAGAGGTATTACATGTGATAATTTCCAAGAGTCAGGAAACTTTTTAGTAACAATGGAAGTGTTCATAATAGTTAGAATATAGGATGCAATCATGGGTAGAGCATCTTTGATGAACTGAAATGGTATACCATCTGAACCATAAGAGCCAGAGTTTCTTAGGCTCTTTATGGTAAGAATTAGGGTAGCACAATCTATAGGAGTTAGCTTGAAGTACTCTCTTGTGTTTTCATTGGAAGAATTGTCATTTAAGCAATTACTCATATTCACTGAGTTGATGTTTTCTTGAGTTTTTTCATATGTATTTTTGCCAACGTTAGCAAAATAGTTATTAAAGTTATCTGCTTTGTCTTTCAACTCCGTAATATTTTCATAACTTTCCGAGGTACTCTTTTCATTTGGTATCATGCTTCTTATCACTTTCCATGTTGCTGCTGTATCATGTCTAGAGTCATTAAATTGTTTTTTGTAAAAGTCTTTTTTACTTACACTGATGAGAGATCTGACACGTTTCTTTTCTGTTTTATAACGTTCTCGGAGAGTCATATCATATCTATTCATTTTTAGCTCTTTTTGTATTTGATTTCTGATTTGCATTGCCTCTTTGATGTCATTAGTTAGCCAGGGGGCTTAGGGGCGGGTTATTTTTCTTGTTACAATGGGTACACAACTATCTAAGCATTCAAGGAAGACTTTTGTTAAAATCTCAACCTGCAAATCGACGTTATCTGTGTATTTAATTCTATTAAGTGCATTTATGTTGTTGATTAATGTTTCACAAAAGATATCAGGGGAGTAATTTTTTAGACACCGGAATGTCTTGAGGAGAGGCTTCCTTTTCGGCTTGTTTATGTTTAGCATAGCAATGTTCAGCTCGTGGTCTGCAATTGGGCAGGGAACTACGTCCCAATAGGGTATACTTTCCACTTTATTTGTTATTATCAGATCTATAAGAGTCCTAGAATTAGGGGTTATGCGGGTCGGTTTTGTCACTATTTGTGTTAACTTCACAGTGTTGATCACCCTTTTCATTTTGTTATCTGCTGAGAGCAAGTCATCATTAAAATCACCAAGTATGTATATATGTTTATGATGCACACAGATATTTCTGAATGTTTCTAGCAGATGATTGAATGAACTGGTAGGTGCTTTAGGGTGACGGTAAACACACCCTACAATGAAAGATGGAAGTTTCTGATACTGCACAGTGATCCATAAATCTTCGAGCTCCTCAGTTTTTTCTAAACCTGTGGCTATTTCTGATGCACTAAGATAATTTCCAACATAAATACAAACCCCACCCCCTCGGCCATGGTCATTGCGAAATATTTTAAACTCTGGGATATTCACATATTTATTTTCAGTTGTAGGAGGAAGCCAAGTTTCACTTACACAGAGGATGTCTATGTTGTAGTCTTTTGTTAGCATTATTATTTCCTCAAAATGAGCGAGCAGGGACTGAGCGTTCACATGTACTAATGTTACATTCTTACCATATTAAACATGTTCTCAGTGCTAGAAAAAATGCTGTCATATTCTGTGATTCACAGAGTATGCTTTTGTCATTAAAACTCCTACAAAACTCACATGACAGCAATTCAAGACGCTCTCATAATCTGCACAAAATGTAAACTCCAAGTAAATTTTTATGGATACCCTCCCATGTTGGGATGATAGGTAATGAAAAGGCTGATAGGCTTGCAAAAATGGCAACTGAAAGTTCAGTGTCTGAATCTATATCCACAGTGTCTCAGTTCAAAGCAATGGTGTATTTTGAGATTATGGAAGAGCAAGAATTTTCTACACTTACAACATGCTGGTAGCTGTTCGATCCAACATTACGAAAACTTTAGAAGGCTGAGACACAAATACAGCATAGGTAAAATTTTTACAGATGACTGTGATAGAGTTGCTGCCCGCATAAGACTTGGTTATAGAAATATATGAGAGAAGAATTGCAAGAAAATTGGAATAGAGCACCCAGAACACTCAAAATGACATTTTTAAGAGTGTGATAATGTTGTGTTTATGTGTATGCATATATGTGTGGGTGTACATGTGTATGTATATGCAATTGCTTACATGCATATGTATTTTTTTCTCCCTTTTTATAATCTTAATCTCACCTATTTGTATAAATGTTTCTATGAGTATATATGTACACGTGTGCATATATGTGATTACCTAATTGTGTTTACGGGAAAGAGCCCAAAGCTCGTATCTTCCCGTCTCCTGATCGCTTCCATTTTATACTTAGTGATACTTATCATACCTGTCCTTAAAACTATGGATTGAGATAGCATTAACTACCTCCTCGCTTAGCGAATTCCAATTATCAACTACTCTTACACTGAAAAAGTATTTCCTTACATCCTGCGAAGAAGTTTTCTTACGAAGCTTCAAACTATGACCTCTAGTTCTAGAGCCAGCCATATCAAAATATCGATCCCTATCCACTCTATCATAACCATGAAGGAATTTAAAGACTGTCACCATATCCCCCCTCACTCTTCTAGCTTCCAGTGATGGTAAGTGGGTGTATGCATGCACACGCATGCAGGTGGGAATGCAAAAGAGCATGGGGGGAGATATATGTGTATGTAAGTACATATACACATATGTGTACAGACACGCACATGCATACGTGCGTGCACATGCATATGTGTGTTTGCATGTGTGGAGTGGCGGATCTGTCGTCGTCTCGGGGCCTGGTCCTGCCATGTCTCTGGGTTTTCGATGCTCGGACTGTTCTTTCAGCGGATGGGTCCGCCATTTTATATATGTATATGATCCTTCTCTTACTTCTAATCTAGATTCTCTCTCTCTTCGCCGTAAGGTATCTTCCCTTTCGCTTTTCTATAGCTACTACTTCCATCGTTGCTCTGATGAGTTGGCGAGTTGCATCCCTCCTCCACTGCCGAGGCCGCATAACACTCGCCAAGCGGCCTCATCTCACAGGTACTGTGTGAAGATTTGTAGCTCGCGGATTGGTCGGTGCAGCGACTGCTTCTTCCCATTTACCTCCAGACTCTGGAACTCTTTTCCTCCTTCTGTCTTTCTTAATTCTTATGACCTTTCATCCTTCAAAAAGCAGATCAATCGTCATCTCAGAGCCTAGTCCTCCATATCTCTGGGTCCACTGTACTTTGACTGTTTTTTTCTGTCTGTCGTTTTCCTTTGTGTGTCATTACCTCATCTCTGCCTTGCCCTTAACCTTTTTCTTTTCCTTCGTCTTGGTGTTTTATCGTGCCCGGGCCTTTATTGATGAGGGCAGCTCCTGCCTGTCTCTGTATCACACTCTTAAAAAAAAATGTGTGTGCATATATGTGCATGCATATGTATGTTTTTTCACTTGCATGCGTGCTTGCACCTGTGTGTGTGTGTGTGTGTGTGTGTGTGTGTGTGTGTGTGTGTGTGTGTGTGTGCGTGCGTGCATACGTGCTTGCATGTATGTATGTGTATGTATGTATGCATGCATATATATTGGTGGAAAGGACTAATAACTCTTTTTCCTGAAATGACTTCCACAAACTCTCTCTCTCTCTCTCTCTCTCTCTCCTCTCTCTCTCTCTCTCCTCTCTCTCTCCTCTCTCTCTCTCTCTCTCTCCTCTCTCTCTCCTCTCTCTCTCCTCTCTCTCTCTCTCCTAGATATGTATGACTATGAAACCTCAGTGGCATATCTATTGCTCATCTAATCAGTTATTTATATATGAGTATATGCATGCTTATATATAGATACATGTGCATGCATGTATATGTATATTTTTATATACCTATTTATTACTCTTATCTGAAAATTGTTATACTATATCTGCGTCAGTAATGTTTCTGCTGTAAAGTTGAGATTTGATTTAAATGATAGCGCTC
>JAXCGZ010017406.1:35000-52500 GCA_037179515.1 Halocaridina rubra | reverse complement strand
CTCATTCCCTTCGCTCCGCCCCATGCTTTCCAATAACAATTCCTTCAGTGCATTGAGTGATGAATGTGACAGTGGTAGTGAAGAAGAGGTAGATCCAGATAAAAGTGATAGCCATCAAGACAACCTGAATACACCATCTAGCATAAATAATCAAATCAGTAACAGGTTACAAAATAGTGATGAAACAACAGCGTCCTTTCCCACTACTCCTAACAATACAACAACAGGCACTAACCAGAACAAGATTCTTCCCAGCACAAACAACCAACCTGGTAAAGAGTTGCAAAACAGCGAAGAAGATATAGAGTCAATCTCCACTACTCCTAACAACACAGCAACTGTCACTAACCAGGACACCCAAATTACATCTTCCAGCACAAATAACCAACCCAGCAATAGGCTGCAAAACAATGAAGAAAACAAAAAAGACAAAATAGCAGCAATCTCTATTCTAAACATTCCATCAAAGTCCTCTCCCCCACAGTCACAGTTGCCAAATAATGCAAGTGCAAGGGTTACAGCTCAAATATATATTCGCATTCCTGGCAACCCCTTTGAGAGAGAGATACGTAATACACTGACAAATCAAGGCATTCCTTCTGAAGAAGTCTTGATTAAGGAGCTTTCTCGCACACCAAACTGGGTTTCCTTCGCAATAACGATATCGAAAGGATTTGAATATGTGCCTTACAAACTGAATCAATGGCCTACAGGCACAAGTGTCCAGCCATTTCGTGGGAGCAAACAATGGACACAACCTGGGTATTCTACAAAATATCCCAAACTACAGTCATACCAAAATAAACAGCAAAGAGCTAATGGAACAATCCCCTATACGCGAGACTACAGAAAGAGACACGATACAAACCTCTCTTATCGCCGTCCACGCACAAGAGACTTCTCCTGGAGTGATGGCTCTTACAACCCTAGACACTCACCTAGGCATACAAACTTTGGGAAGGCCCGATCATACCACGGCACGTACTCAAACCAGCGTTACACATCCAACGGCAGGTACAGACACCAGGATCCATGGGCTAACCCCAGAACACACTACAATGATGAATTCCCAGCAGAATCACACAGTCGAAACTACAACTATGACTATGGATACCACCCCAATGAAACATGGTAATACCTCGTCTCCTGCTGTTGCTGTTACTGCTGCCGATGTGAAAGTTACTTGTAAATACAATGATAGATTATCTGTCGTACATATAAATGCACAATCCCTGTTATCCCATATACTAGAAATTGAACATATGCTTGTACAAGAAAATATTGATGTTCTTTGCATTAGCGAATCATGGCTGTATCCGTCAATTAATAATGCATTTATTAATATTCCTTCATATAATATTTATCGCTATGACAGTGGTAGAGGTGGAGGTGTATGTTTATATGCTAAAAATTATTTGAAGGCCACTGAACTAAATCTTGAAACTGAGAAGCACGAAGGAGTGGAAGATAAATGGATCTCTGTCCAACATAAAAAGTTTCCTTCTATTATCATAGGCTGCGTGTACCGCCACCCCAAAGCCCCGGTAACCTCTTTTAGCTATATTTTGGACGTTTTTAAGGAGATAATTTTAAAAAACAAGCCAGTTTTTATATATGGCGATTTTAATGATGATCAACTAAAAAGAGAAAATAAAATGAGTAGACTTATTAAGAATTTAAATCTAGAACAGATTATAAATAAACCAACTAGAATCACTCCCACTTCAGTTTCCCAAATCGATCTAGTAATAACAAACTCCAAACATATGATAACTAAGTGTGACGTAATGCCAAGCCCTATAGCAGACCACGAGGAAATTGTAACGTCCCTAAATATTCGCAAACCAAAGAGACAACCAATCTTTAAAACATTCAGATGCTTAAGAAATTATTCACAAGAATTACTTTGTAGTTTACTTATGAATGAAGTACATAAATTAAATGAAATTCTATATACCGATAATATAAATATACAAGTAAGAATTTTAACCAGTGTCTTATCATCATGTATAGATCGATGTGCACCACTCGTGACAAGAGAAATATTTCGTCCCCCCGCTCCTTGGATAACAGATGACATAAAAAACATTATGAAAGAAAGAGACAAACTACAAAATGAAGTAAAACTACAAAGAGATAATATCCCTTTAAGAGAAAAGTTTACAGAGCATAAGAAACAAGTAAAATCATTAAGTAACAGTAAGAAACAGTATTACAAAAATGAATTTCAAAACGCTAAAGGCAATATCTCTGATACATGGAAAATTGCTAAAACCATGCTTTCCAATAACTGTAATAAAAGTAGTAACATATCAATTATACCCGATGAGGTAGATGTAAGTGCTAAAGCAGAAGAGTTCAATAATTTTTTTGCTGAAGTGGGGAAAAAACCTTTGAAAAAACAAAAAAAGAAATAATAAATGAAATCAATAATAGTAATGGTGGTAATAATAATGATGATGGTAGTAGTTTTAATAATAGAAATGTTGATAATGGTGTAAATAGTAATGATGGTGGTAGTAATGGTAATGATAATAGTGATGATGGTAGTAATAATAATAATAATGTTAATCTTGAAGAACATAGTGCATTCAATAGAAGTAATGATGTCTATAACCCTACTACAGTAGATTGTAATACAGTAATCTTAGTAATAAAAAATCTGAAAGACTCTAATGCATATGGATCAGATGGAATTTGTTTTCGTTTTATTAGAGATTCATTATTTGTAATAGCATATTATCTGACGGTAATAATCAATACTTCCATAGTTACCAATATTTACCCAGATTTATGGAAAAATCCCCATGTAATTCCTGGTTTTAAAAATGGAAATCCTGACGACGTCTCTAACTATAGACCAATCTCTTTACTACCAATTTTATCAAAGATACTTGAAAAGATTGTTGCAAATCAGTTAAGTGAGTTTCTTGAAAAAAATAAACTTATTGCAAAAAGTCAACACGGTTTCAGGCCAAAATTATCAACCGAAACTGCCTTATTGAAAATATCAGATGAAATATACAAAAATATAGATAATAAGAAAATATCATTGCTACTACTACTCGATCTTTCTAAAGCTTTTGATAGTGTACACCATACCATCTTATTAGAAAAATGCAAAAAAATGAACATTGACCCAAGCTGGTTCGAGAACTATTTAAAAAACCGCTACCAGTCAGTCAGAATAAAAGATGTAGTTTCAAGTCACAAGAAGGTATTGATTGGGGTCCCTCAGGGATCGATCCTAGGACCTATACTTTTTCTAATATATGTAAACGATCTAGTAAAATATTTACCTAACTGTTATGTCATTCAATATGCTGACGATACTCAAATCTTAATTGAAGGAGAAATTAATGATTTAGAAAATATTATTCGTAGAGCAGAAGAAATTTTGTATATGCTAAACGTTACTTTCTAAAAAATGGTCTGTTACTTATGAAACTAAAACCCAATCTATTCTTATCGGATCCAGACAATTATTATCAGAAGTTGATGACAATCTTCATATAAATTTTAACGGTAATATCATTAAGCCAATGAACTCGGTAAAGAACCTAGGTGTCTATTTTGACCGTTACATGAATTTTGAAATGCATATTGATGAAATTTATAAAAAAGTAATGGGTACTCTAATATATCTAAATAGGGTAAAAGACTCATTTGAAACATCAACTCGTATAATAATTGTCCAGTCCTTTGCTATGAGTTTAATTAATTACTGTCTCAAAGTTTGGGGATGTACAAATAAGACTCAATTACAAAGAATACAAAAGTTACAAAACTTTGCAGCACGAGTGGCTGTTGGCAATGTAAGAAAATACGAGCACATCTCTCCTGTTTTAAAAGATCTAGAATGGATAAAGATTAGAGATAAATATGTTTTTGATATATGTACCTTTGTTTTTAATATACTAAGAAACAATCTTCCTGATTGCTTGTATAATTTGTCTACAGTAAGCTCAGTTACCGGGTTAACTACCCGTCAAGGGGAAGATTTATTAGTACGAAGGTCTAAAACTGATATTGGCTCAAGAGATATAAACATTCGTGGACCTCATTTATATAATCAGCTTCCCAGAGAACTAAAAAATGCTGGTTCAGTGTATACTTTTAAATATAATCTTAAGAAGTTACTCTTAAAGGAAGATTTTACTTGTAAATTTTAATAGTACACTCATCTTTATGATTTGTTTGTTTTAGTATGTCTATATCGTACACCACAGATGTCTATCTGGAATATATATGCATCTTATTTGAATACCCAATGTACTTTGGAAATAAAGATTTATTATTATTATTATTATTATTATATTATTATACTCTTACGACACACAGGGGAACATGGAGGAAGTATTCTTGCCCCCTCCCTCAGGAGCTCATATGTATGTATATGTGTCTACATGTGTACTTGTATGTGTATGTGCATGCATGTGTATATGTATATGTATGTATATATATATATATATATATATATATATATATATATATATATATATATATATATATATATATATATATATATATATATATATATATATATATATATATATATATATATATATATATATATATATATATATATATATATATATATATATATATATATATATGTGTGTGTGTGTGTGTGTGTGTGTGTATGTGTATGTATATGTGTATGTGTATATATGCATATGTATATGTATGTGTATGTCTATATGTATCAATAATTACTACTTTTGATTCATAACTCTATCTATATACAAAAGCTGTAGTAATGATGATGGTGATAATAATAATAATAATAATAATAATAATAATAATAATAATAATAATAATAATAATAATAATAATAATAATAATATTAATAATATTAATAATAATAATAATAATAATAATAATAATAATAATAATAATAATAATAATAATAATAAAAATAATAATAATAATAATAATAATAATAATAATAATAATAATAATAATAATAATAATAACAATAATAATAATATTAATAATAATAATAATAATAATAATAATAATAATAATAATAATAATAATAATAATAATAATAATAATAATAATAATAATAATAATAATAATAATAATAATAATAATAATAATATATGGTGGTAGCAATAGTTGTGATAATAGTGATAATGGATTAATTGACGTAATTCTTTCTCATGTACATAATTTGAAGGGTAGAGAAGGGGAAGGGTTTTCAGTCTTTCTCTTTCTTTTCCTTCCAAATTTATCTTCCATTATATGGCACTGTGTTTATGTGTATGTATGCAAGTATGTTCAGGTTTATATGTGTACGTATATGCGATTAATTACATGCACTTTCCTTTGCTGTGTTACCCTCAGATGACAATGATGTGTATGAGTATGCATGTATGCGTCTTTATCTGTGGTAAGGACAAATAACTCCTTTTGCTGAAATGAATACCACAAACTCTCTCTCTCTCTCTCTCTCTCTCTCTCTCTCTCTCTCTCTCTCTCTCTCTCTCTCTCTCTCTCTCTCTCTCTCTCTCTCTCTCTCTCTCTCTCTCTCTCTCTCTCTCTCTCTCTCTCTCTCTCTCTCTCTCTCTCTCTCTCTCTCATCTCTCTATCTATCTATCTATCTATCTATCTATCTATCTATCTATCTATCTATCTATCTATCTATGTCTCTCTCCTTGATATGTATGACTATGAAGCCCTAGTGGTGTTTATATTGCTCATCTAGTTAATGCATGCATATGTATATGTACCTACTTATTATTCTAACCTGAATATTGTTATTCTATATCTGCTTCAAATTGTCTGCAGTAGTACTGTTGAAAACTGAAATGTAATTTACAGCACTCAACAAGGGCTATTGAAAATATTGTTACAAATATTACTCTTCAATTACTCTTCAATTATTACACTATATTTTATTATTAATTACTTGCTATGATATTTAAAATAATTGCAAATTCTATTAATATGTTATTTATACATAACCAAATAGATTATAATGTTTATCAACTGCAATATGACTGGCAGTGCCCATGTGCACATGTCCCCATGTACAGTTATCTGAATAAATAATTAAAAAAAAGAAAACAATTATCAACTACTCTTATACTAAAAAAGTACTTTTTTTAAGAAGCTGCAAACTATGACCATTAGTTCTAGTGCCAGCCATATCAAAATTTCAATCCCTATACACTCTGTCATAACCATGAAGGAATTTAAAAACCGTCACCATATCCCCCCTCATTCATTTACCTTCGAGTGATGGTAAGTCTAAGTCCCTCAGCTTCTCATTATAACTGAGATTGCGTTTTTCTTGTACCAGATTCGTAGCATGTCTCTGAACTTTTTCCATCTTAACTACGTGCTTTTTCAAGCGGGTTTCCAAAAGGGAGCACCATATTCAAGCTTTCGCCTCACATAGATTGCATTAATATTTCTGTTATATTTGCTAAGGAAGCATAAGCTGCCCTTACTATGCCATTTATATGCATTTCTGGAGACAAATCGGCCAGTATGTTTACTCCTAGATCTCTCTCAGTCTCTCTCTCTTGAAGTTCTACTCACGCCATTAGGTAGTCAAACTAAGGCATTATCGCACTTGTGCCCATTTTCATTGCCTTACATTTTGAAGAATTGAATTTCATTAGCCACTTTTCTATCCACTCATGCAGACTCTTTAGATCTTCCTGAAGTTCACTACAATTGTTCTCGTTTCTTACTTATTTCACAAGCTTTGTATCATCTGCAAACATATTCATGAATGAATTTACAGACTCTGGTAGATCATTTACATATACAAGGAACAAAAGTAGCCCTAAAATTGAACCCTGTGGAACTCCATTACTATCTCTTCTCCATTCAGACACTGAGTGTTTCACTCTAACCCTTTGTTCCCTTCCTTCTAAGTAATTTTTTATCCATTCCAAGACATTTCCACCTATTCTTGCCATTGCTTGCAGCTTCTTAATAAATCTCCCATGTGGGACATTGTCAAGTGCTTTCTGGAAGTCTAGAAATATGCAATCAGCCCAGCTCTCTCTTTCCTGTAAGATTCGGCTCACCTCATCATAAACTTCTCGTAAGTTTGTTACTGTTGATATACCTTTTCTGAGGCCATGTTGTCTCACTGACAAAAAGTTGAAGGATTCCATATGAAGTTATATAGTAGTTGCTCCATAACTGTGCAAGCTATGCTGGTCAAGGATACAGGTCTATGGTTTAGAGCCGTATCCCTCCTTCTCTTTTTGAAGATAGGTATCACGTCCACTTGTTTCCAGCATCTTGGAATCTCCCCTGACTCGAGTGACTTTTCAGATATTATACTTAGTGCTGCCGATATTGAAATTTTGCATTTCTCAAGTACATGAGTGGATATATTGTCATTACCTGTAGCTTTATGGACATCTAACTCCATCAGCACTTTGCATGCCTCTGTGGGTGAAAAGATGATGTTCTCCAATACCGGCTCATGAGGATTTATCTCTGCAATCTGAGGGGGTGGAGTATTTTCTACTATAAATACTAACTGAAACTTCTTGTTCAGTTCTTTGCAAATCTCTTCATACGTCTCAGTGATGCTTCCATCCGCTCTCTTTAGCCTTAAGACCTGGTCTTTTACCTTCAGTTTTCCTGTGATATAGCTGTGGAAACGCTTGAGATATTCTTTAACCTTCATGGTAATATCCCTTTCATAATCTCTCTCTTCCTCTATTCTTTTACTTAGATAATCATTTCTTGTTCTTTTATAAGTCTGCCAGGCATTTCTGCTTTTTCTCCTCCTATACCATTTCCAGCATTTGTCTCTCTACTCTTTAGCTCTCTTACAATCATTATTGAACCATTTCTCTCTTGGTGACAGGTATATGTGTGGATATATATGTATGTGTGTGTGTGTGTGTGTGTGTGTGTGTGTGTGTGTGTGTGTGTGTGTGTGTGTGTGTGTGTGTGTGTGTGTGTGTGTAATATGAATGAATGAGACATTTTGGTTTTGATTGTGAGTGAATATATCAATATTTGAAAGAGAGAGAGAGAGAGAGAGAGAGGAGGAGAGAGAGAGAGAGAGAGAGAGAGAGAGAGAGAGAGAGAGAGAGAGAGAGAGAGAGAGAGAGAGAGAGAGAGAGAGAGAGAATATATATAAGGTATAATTTAAATAATATTTCTGATATTTGTTGATAGAGAGAGAGAGAGAGAGAGAGAGAGAGAGAGAGAGAGAGAGAGAGAGAGAGAGAGAGAGAGAGAGAGAGAGAGAGAGAGAGAGAGAGAGAGAGAATATATGGTATATTTTAAATAATATATCTGATATTTGTTGAGAAATTATTTACCAGACTTACCCATTTTTAACTATTATTTTAATATTTTCATATTTTGTCTTATCTGTAATTATATTTATAAGAATTATTACTTTATTGTTTCTTATTCTACTGTTTCTATTTTACATTTTCCATGAATTTCAAGTTCTATATATTTTTTCCATCATTTAAATGTTATTTCTTCATATATGCTTAAATTTTCTAATTTATTTTCCTTCTTATTTATTTTATATTATTTTTGTTAAGCCTTCGCATTTGCTGTATTTTTTTTTGTTTTCTTTATTTCAATTTATTTTTATAGTTCTTATTTACTGATGGAGTTTAACATTTCTTATTCTTTTCAAATTATATTATTGTATGTAAAACTTTTTTCATGAGCCTTTAACTTTTCTCTTTTTAAATTTATATCATAAATTCATTGTCTATTTCATTTGTTTTTCCTTTATTCATTCAAACTTTTTTATTAAAATTTTATGTTCTTCATATTTTTTCCTTCTCCTTATCCATTTTTAGCACTTATTTATGATTTATTAATCCTGTTTCCTACTCCAGTCGTAAAGTCCTCACCCCTAGTCCTATTTAGGGTCATAAAACTAGCCGGGAAAATATGAAAATGAGCCTAATGGAAAAGTTCGAAAAGGTCTATTCGTCTTTTCTTTTTCTTTTCTTCTTTATTGGAAAAAAAGCCTTATAAATACATACATACACGCACTCAAACATACACAAACACACACAAACCCAAGCTTGAATACTCAATAGCAAGAACAGAACATCAAGAGACAGAGAATGAGAGATCTGAGAGTAAACATACTGGCAGATTTGTCTCTAGAAATGCACTTCTATAGCTACATCTACAACGAATATTTTTGCATATTCGTCACACATCTCTTATTATCCCTTTACATATGCTTTCTTAGCAAATATAAGGGTAGCCTTCAAGCACATGGACAAAAAATTTTTCAGAAATATTTATGTAGCCCATGTGAGGCCAAAGCTTGGATATGCAGCCCCCTTATGGAATCCACACTTGAAAAAGCACATAATTAAGCTGGAAAAAGTTCAAATACATGCCACAAAATTGGTGCCAGAAATATGCAATCTCAGTTGTGATGAGAGTTTAGAAAATGAACTAGTGGGGAAGAGGCCATTTTTTTCCTAATTTATTTAGATATCTGTACATGGGGACGTGCACATGGGTACTCAAGAGGCCATTCAGCTCCTCAAATGGATCTAGATCACCAAATTCTAAGAAAGAATGAAGGAACTGTAGAGCAAGAGAAAGAAAATTGAACTCTGTGATGGAAATAAGAACCTGTAGAGTAAGAACGAAGAGGGGAATAGAGTCCTTGGAGGCAGAAACCCCTCATTTCCTTACTTGGATTGAACCCAGTTGAAAAATATACAAAAATTATACTTATTCATCATAGAAAGAGGCAGATTCAAACTCGGGTCCTTTGGCATGGCAGATAATTCGAGGTTAATGACCTCGCTGTCTGACATACACATGTATTTGGCGCCAATGAAACCCAAATTTAGCAGTGCCACGTCTGACATGATTACAACCAAAACACACACGTGTCTAGCGTGTTGGTGATATCGTACTGTTTTGTAAATAAATGCCCTAAAAATGACAAAAGGATCTGGATTATAATAAAAGACCATTATTGAAATGGTTTTGTTGATTGTAAATTGCAGTGGGCTGTGGAAATGCGATTTGTCGACGACGTGGCGACAAGAATACTCTCCCTGGGCGCCACTTCGGTAACTGGAAGTCACTTCCTTATCCTCGCGTGACATCTTGGGAGCGAAATTAAATGCTTCTGAAAGGTTAAATAAAAGCTTACAGGAACAGAATGGTTATTAATAGAATGAAGATTTTTTTTACACTGTTTGTTTTTTCTTTTCTGTAAGGAACAAGATTACTAATTAGAAGATTTTATTTTTTTTCTATCTCAGGAATTGAATTTTTATTTTGGTTTATTATTTTTTTAGCTTTTTTCTATCTTAGAAAATTAAAAGGAAAGGCGAATGAAAACAGTGTTAAAATATCATGCATGAGTGAAAATGAAGAAAATAGAAGTAGCAGTACAGAATAGACAGCATTAAGAAATAAAAGTAACAAGAGCTCTCTTACAGACTTAGAAATGAAAACTAAAATAAAAAATAAAATTGACCCCACAGAAATGTAAAAAAAAAGAAAAAAGTACTATTGTGCGGAACTGAAAATACATTTTGGAAGTAAATCACTGTTATTAAACATTTTGAATAATTAAAACGAGAAAAATGGCTAAAAACTATCATACACAATAGAAAATATAAAGAATTATACATACACACACATACACACACACACACACACACACATATATATATATATATATATATATATATATATATATATATATATATATATATATATATATATATATATATATATATATATATATATATATATATAATATATATATATATATATATATATATATATATATATATATATATATATATATATATATATATATATATATATACATATATATATATACATATATATATATATATATATATATATATATATATATATATATATATATATATATATATATATATATATATATATATATATATATATATATATATATATATATATATATATATATATATATATATATATATATATATATATATATATATATATATATATATATATATATATATATATATATTATCAAATAAGCACATTACATATGTGAAAACATGAATAATTTTTTACCCCGACCGGGACTCGAACCTAGGACTTATGATTACTAAGTCAAGGCGCTACCACTACACCACAGAAGGTTAAAAGGAATCCAACCTTATAGCTTATATCTGCTATACATAGGAATGAACGCATTCTAACTGAATGCCACTGTCGTATGACTTCCGTCATGCTGAAGCCAGTCCGTCATGCTGAAGCCAGAATCTGAAACTTGTAGCAAATCTTGACGGGTAACGGTTGGTCGAGGGCACAGATATTTTATTACAATGTTTGTAGAAAGTGTCAAGGAGATATATGACCGGAACCTGGAGAGGGTAGGAAAGGCCAGGAAGTTAGCCATTTCCTAAACCACAAGAAACACAAACATGTGGCCCGTACGTATGTACATGCCCTGGAGAGATGCCCAATAGCTCCTCCCCGGAAGTAGGCGGGACTCCACTTCGAACCTGGCGTTGATTGGCAGGATTGGATGTCAAGCCACGCCCTGCCCCTGGGGGTATTTCAAGAACCACCCAGGGCAGACACAGTTAGTTAGAGTTAGAGACCGGGCCTTGCCAGCAGCAGAGTTAACACAGTACAGCTGAGTTAGCCTCCCCCTCTTGGGGGTAGGACTCAGGAATTAGTCGTAACAGGAACTGTAGTAATAGGAGCTCTGAGTACATAGATGTTAAAATAAGAATAAACGAATATAAATCCTTACGTATTTTCACCAACCACGCTACCATAATAAGTATATATACGTAGGAGGAAATGCCCTACGTCAGTGGTGACACTCGGTGGGATACTATCTTACAAAGTGGTGTCTTTAGAGTGGAAGTATAAAAATCCCTATGTCAGTGGTGGACAGCTCGGGATCAATCCACGCCGACACTTTACCGAAGAGAAGGAAGAAAAAAAAAATAGAAGAAAAAAATATATAGCATCTATGGAAGAAAAGTATAAGTGAAGAAACTTCAAGACGCTTACCAGCAGTGAGAGAGTGACACCGAGAAAGTCAGAGCTCCCCCTTCACTTACAGTATCATATTATGAGATCCAGCCACTCTCCCCCGCCTCCGAATTGGCAAGGCCCCCACCCCGTGCCCTGGTTGTAAAGACGCCTCGAGTCAAAAATTCACTTTTATACCTCGACGGCGCAAATGTAAAAGACCGTGAATGTCCGTCCATAATTCCCGCGACCGACTTCCTGAAATACTTGGGTCTGCGGATGAGAAGTGACGAGTGGTCAAATAGAGAATATTATAAAACTTTGAAGGAACTATTCCTAAGATATTTCTTAGTAAGCCGAAGTGTGACCGGAGCATTGAGTGAAAATGCCCATTACAAGAAGTATAAGTTGCCGGATCCGACCAAGAAGACGGCGATTCGTCGATTTTACTCGAAGAGAAGAAGGAAAACCCCCTCCTTCCTTGCCTTCTGCCATGAAGTTTTTCAGGACCACCTCTTTAAAATAGCTAAGTACTTGTGATCTGTATCCAGTGAGTAATGGGACAATTAGTAAAAGAAATTGAGGTCGGTGGACGCCGCCATTTTATCTTGTAGTTATGCTTTGACTCAGCCAACCCGCTTATAAGGGGTGTGGCGCTTAATAAGTTGATAAAAGTAGAATTTCTGTACCCATTACTAACATGGATAATTTGTACTAATAGCTATAAGCAGTTTTTTGTTATAATTTGAGTAATATAAAGAATTTGCGTTGGAAGTGCGTTCCATTTATTTGTATTAATGCTTAGGTTGAATTTTAAGAACGCGAATGTATCGATTTTTTAATTGACAAATTTAATGCACGTGAAATCACTATTACAGTATATTAATTTCTTAAGTGTAAGAATTATAGCGAGTAATATACTTGAATCTGCTTTTAAGGTTTTACTTAGAACACGTGTGATTTTCGAGAAAGGAATGTGGAAGTGACCGATCGATCTCCCAACCTCGTTATTATAAATCTGTAGTAATTGTACTGATCCTTGATATTTTAAAGTACGTGTAAAATCATTTTTATATAAATTTCTTAAAGCGTAAGAAACAGAGTGTTAAGATTGCGCCTGTTTTCAAGGTTCTTTCTTTTTTGTTTGTTTTTTTATCCGCGGGAGTAATGTTTTAGCGAAAGAAAGCCATAAATGACAGATTGTTTTTTAATGTTGTTATGATGAAGGGATTAACATTACGATACGTGTGTGGCATGCTTATTGGAAGAATAAGAAATTTTCGTGATATTAGTTAGAGATGAGTTTTTTAATTTCACGCTATGCAGGTGAAAGTAAGAGTAAATTAGAGTAATTTGTGCTGTCCTAGAATAGGGAAGGTTTTTCAGTGTCACCCAAACGTAGCTTCAAGGGAGTAGAATGTTTGTTTGTTCGTTAGAATGGGACCTAGGACTGGTGAGGAAGTCTGTGACCGCACGGCTCAGCCGAGATTTCACCGTTACTCTCCTTCAGAGAGATAAGGGAAAGGAAAGCCAACGTTGTAAATAAAAGGGAATTTTACAGAAAGGGGATGATTGTCTTGAAAGTGATATAGCGAATGTGATAGCGAATGAGTATGAATGACTGGGGGTATAATGGGGGATGGCTCTAGGGGGTGAAATCGCGGAAAGCACCGTTAGGAAGCATGATTGGGGAGTCTGCGAGGATCGTTCCCCTGCTCCGCCAGGTCCTTCTGCATGCCATATCAGAGTGTATTTATGGGAGGTGATGCGCTGTTGCAATATCTAGTGAGGGATATGTTTGAGAAAGTAATTCTCCACCTGCCCAGATATGGTTGAAATGCCAAGTTTGTTTTATTTTTGTTTTGTCCCCTACTCCGCCATTGAGATTATTATTCGATTTCCGAGAGATTCCAAGATAGATGTTACGTGATAAAGGACGTGAATCTATGAATGATTCTTTATTTTCTTTGCTAGCTGCAGTATATACATTATCTGTCTGAAGAGATATGTTAGATTGATAAAATAAAACTTTGCGAGTTTTAGCCATGATAATGTTTTATCAAAATTATTTCCGCTTGGTCATAAAGAAAGAGTGAGAGCTGACAATAAACGTAAGACTCTATCGATAGTCATTGCTAACGTTTGTTCACGTTCATTTGTTTATTTATTTTATTATTAGAGATACTCTGCGACACTTTTTTATTTTCAGTACAAGTTAAAAGGAAGAGGCCCGTCTCAGCTGACACAGACTGTAGGCCACGACGTATTTCAAGGTCGCCCAGTCTCTCTCTCTCTCTCTCTCTCTCTCTCTCTCTCTCTCTCTCTCTCTCTCTCTCTCTCTCTCTCCTACCTTTCACTCGACTCTGAGCCTGACAGAGGCTCCGTTCAATGCTAAAAGAACGTTGCTGTCTTTGATTTTTTTTGTGTGTTTTTTTCCAGCGAAGCTAGGCGATAATTGTGCCTACATTTTATTGCAGTCAATAGATTGTTGCATGCTGTTATTGCATAAATACTGATAAGACATCGGTAGTACCGCCATTTGCATAAATGTTTGTGCCACATGTCGCAACTGTTTAGAGAATAGATAGAACTCCCATTGACAAATTGTGGAGCCAGCGAGTTGCCACTTATGCTATATATATATACATTGATTATGACAGCAGGAATTTAAATAGTAAAAGAGACTGTGTTAGAATGAGCATTACTAGGAAGTATAAGTATAGAACTCTGTTCTTACTTCTGAATGCCAGTCTCCATTGTATATATATTGATATTTCTGATTTAGTACATTTATTTTTATTGTTTATTATTCTTATTTTTTGATCATGATTATTAGTAATGTTATTATGTTGACTGATATTGTTGCTATCTCTCAATGGCCTGTTGCTAATTATTATTTTTGAAATGAAATCAGCAGTAACTTGATGATTTGTATCTTTTATCCGAATTCATACTTGATGTTTCTGTAGCCACCGCTAATAAGAATGTTTCTTTAGTGGCTTTTCTCAGCATTTAATGATTGTTCTTTTTGACATTTATAGTAGAGTAATGCTATGTAGCAGTTGCTAAGCCCTAAGTATCTTGGAATAATAATCTAGTTGTGTAGACACATACCTTCCATTACCACCCTATTCCTAGGCAGCCCCGACCTGCAAGTTCTAAAAGTCTTTAGATTTTGTCCGCTCAGACAAGTCCCTAGTGCCCATTGAATAGAGATTGCAATCACTTGCAGTTGCAGGGGAGGCAACATATAGCCTCGATTACCAACGTATGGCCATTGTTGGTACCCTGAAGTCATAGGGAACCTTTCTTACAACTGTAGTAGTGACAGAGGTTCAAATTTTCATCCCGAGATCTGCTTCGAAGGTACGTGTGGATGGCCGTACGGAAGAGAATCGCTGTGACGTTGCAGGTCTCCTGCGTGGTGGTCTTAGTCAAGATCGGCCGAGGGCGGGACGAGGAAGCCGGGCTGGAAGGATTAGCGGATGGGCCCAGTCCTTGTCCTTTTTGTTTTGCCTATCCGAGTAAAGGAGATATGGCAACAAACCTGGGCCTGCAGCAAGGACAGCGAGGGAGTGAAAAAAAATGAATCCCCGAGGGAAACCGTGGAATCGCACCTAGCAAGAATTCATGAGTAAGGGACAGAGAGAAATTAAAAGTCGTCCTAGACAGAGAAAACAAAAGTCGTCCTGGACAGAGAAAAAACAAAAGTCGTCCTGGACAGAGAAATTAAAAGTCGTCCTAAGACAGGGAGAACAGTCCTAAAAAATAAAAGTTTTAAACTACTTTAAAAAACCATGTAATCTTGATGAAATCCCAGAAACAAGGAGATCCCCATACATGTCATAACTGTAGTGAAAAGAGAGGAAAAGAAACACAGAAATATTGTAAAATATTTTAATAATACCTTTAGAAGCCACGTAAACGAGAAAGAAAAATAATCCCTATACATGTCCAATCTTTAGTGAAGAGAGAAAGAAGGGTATTTAAGAATCCCTTATTAGTTAATTAAAGTTACCCCCGTATTAGAACTGAAAAAATGGGAAAGAAAATGTCCCCACCGTCTTTGTCCACTGTGCTAAACGACAAAATATTTTTATTTTTATTTTTATTTTTTTTTTTACTAGCTTTAAGATAATTTTAAGCGAAAAACTCAGAGTCTCCCTTAGATATAGTTTTGAATAAGTGCCGTTGATAAATTGTATGATTTGAACTAAGATTAATAAGTTGTTTTTCTGCTTAAATAATATTAGTGTTTTGTTTTAGCATTATTATTATTTGAATTATGATTTAATCTTTGTGTCCATTAAGTTCTCCTATCCATTGGTCTCTGAATAGTAATATAATATGAAAGTAACAAATGTTTTGTTTGAGGATAAATTGTATGATTTGCACTAAGATTAATAAGTTGTTTTTCTGCTTAAATAATATTAGTGTTTTGTTTTAGCATCATTATTATTTGAATTATGATTTAATCTTTAGGTTCATTAAGTTTTTATATTAAGTGGTCTCTGAATAGTAATTGCATATCGAAATAGTAAATGTTTCGACTTTACACACAGTAAAACGTTTTGTTTCAGGAGTAGTTTTAAGGCCAAATTTTAAAATAAATTAATGCCCATAGTAACAATAAGAGTAGAAATTATAAGATAAGGTTTCTTATAGAAATTACTATTGATGTTATGGTCTATTGCATTTTACATGTTTATACATGCTAATACTCTACTTAATTGTTTGCTAATGTTCTAAATGAGTCATAATTCTACTGTAATTAACTCAATTTTGTCTTTTAAAGAAACGAGAGAAGTAGATGAATTAATGTTTTGATTTAAACTGACTTTTGATCTTAATTAATGTTTGATATTAGTTACACACTGAAATTATACTATATATATATTATGTTTGTGTAATTTGTTTAGGATTCATAGAAATAGGAATTCTTAGAAAATAGCTTAAATAATTCGGCCCCATTTCTATTGTAAACTAATGTTAGCTAGGAGATGTCCAAGAGCTCTCGAAAAATTAGCCCATGCTTCGACTGAAATAAGAGATATTTCAGTTTTGGTTGGGAGGGATGTCGTATGACTTCCGTCATGCTGAAGCCAGTCCGTCATGCTGAAGCCAGAATCTGAAACTTGTAACAAATCTTGAGGGGTAACGGTTGGTCGAGGGCACAGATATTTTATTACAATGTTTGTAGAAAGTGTCAAGGAGATATATGACCGGAACCTGGAGAGGGTAGGAAAGGCCAGGAAGTTAGCCATTTCCTAAACCACAAGAAACACAAACATGTGGCCCGTACGTATGTACATGCCCTGGAGAGATGCCCAATAGCTCCTCCCCGGAAGTAAGCGGGACTCCACTTCGAACCTGGCGTTGATTGGCAGTATTGGATGTCAAGCCACGCCCTGCCCCTGGGGGTATTTCAAGAACCACCCAGGGCAGACACAGTTAGTTAGAGTTAGAGACCGGGCCTTGCCAGCAGCAGAGTTAACACAGTACAGCTGAGTTAGCCTCC
>JAXCGZ010017406.1:25000-30000 GCA_037179515.1 Halocaridina rubra | reverse complement strand
ATTTTTGTCAGTGAGACAACATGGCTTCAGAGAGGGTAGATCAACAGTAACATACTTATTAGAATTTTATGATGAGGTAGGCCGAATCTTACAGGAAGGAGAGTACTGGGCAGATTGCATATTCCTAGACTTCCAGAAAGCATTTGACACTCCCACACGGGAGACTTTTTAAGAAGCTACAAGCAATGGCTAGAATAGGTGGAAATTTCTTGGAATGGATAAAATCATACTTACAAGGAAGGGAACAGAGGGTTAGAGTAAAACACTCAGTGTCTGAATGGAAAAGAATTAGTAGTGGAGTTCCACAGGGTTCAGTTTTAGGGCCACTTTTGTTCCTAGTGTATGTAAATGCCCTACCAGAGTCTGTTAATTCATTCGTGAAAATGTTTGCAGATGATGGAAAGCCTGTGGAGAAAGCAAGAAACGAGAACAATGGTAAAGAACTTCAGGAAGATCTAAATAGTCTGCATGAGTGGTCAGAAAAGTGACTAATGAGAATGGGTACAAGTGCAAGAAGGCCCAAGCTTGACTACTCGGTTGCAGGAGTACAACTTCAAGAGACAGAGATTGAGAGAGATCTAGGAGTAAACATACTGGCATATTTGTTTCCAGAAATGCATATAAATGGCATAGTAACGGCAACATATGCTTTCTTAGCAAATGTAAGGGTAGCCTTCTGGCACATGGACAAGGAAATGTTCAGAAATATTTATGTAACCGCTGAGAGGCCAAAACTCGAATATCAACCCCCTATTGGAATCCGCACTTGAAAAAGCACGTAGTTAAGCTCTAAAATGTTCAAAGACATGCCACGAGCTGGTGCCAGAAATACGCAATCACAGTTATAAGGAGAGGCCGAGTGAATTAAACTTACCATCACTCGAAGCTAGAAGATTGAAGAGGGATATGGTTACAGTCTTTAAATTCCTTCAAGGTTATGATAGAGTGGATAGGGATCGATATTTTGTTATGGCTGGCACTAGAACTAGAGGTCATAGTATGAAGCATCGTAAGAAAACTTCTTTGCAGGATGTAAGGAAGAACCTCTTCAGTGTAAGAGTAGTTGATAATTGGAATTTGATAAACGAGGAGGTAGTTAATGCTAACTCAATCCATAGTTTTAAGGACAAGTATGATAAGTATCACTAAGTACAAAATGGAACCGATCAGGAGACTGGAGGTTACAAGCTTTGGGTTTTTCCCCGTAAGTAAAATTAGGTAATTACAATTAGGTAATTTCTTGCAGTATACAGAGCAAGAAAAAAAATGGACAAGGTATTCACAGAAATATCAAAATGTTAATTACGAGTAATAATTCCGCACAAGTATAAAAATCAAGACAATGTAAATTCGTGCTACTTCCACTTGTTATCTACAAGAAAAAAATATCTCCTAGGTTAGGTTAGGTTAGGTTCATGACTCGTAGACAACAAGCGGAAGTAGCACTATGTGAATATCTCATTGTCATTTTTGAGTGTCATTCTAGGGGAACCTTCTCTTGTTATATCAAACGTTTTATTATATCGTTTTCTCTTCGGCTCTACATTCTTAGAAGGGGTGGCATTTTATAAAGTGATACAGCTGTTAGAAAATAAGGAAATAAATGACTATACGTCGCACAATAATTAAAAAGGGGGTGGGGGGGGGTGGAAACTGCTGCAGATTAGAGACACTTATTGGCCTGAATGTATTACCAGGACTACCACAATTCTTCTTTTCTTCGACTCTTTCCCAAAGGCTTCCTGTATGTAAGCTACCAGACGTAAGATAAGCTTAAATAACAAACATGAAATGATAAAAATTTGCTAAGAAATATATATATATATATATATATATATATATATATATATATATATATATATATATATATATATATATATATATATATATATATATATATATATATATATATATATATATATATATATATATATATATATATATATATATATATATATATATATATATATATATATATATATATATATATATATATATATAAATAAATATATATATATATATATATATATATATATATATATATATATATATATATATATATATATATATATATATATTTGTGCCCTGTGGTGGCGGACACAACATCAAAGAATAGCCTCAACGTATTCCCTGCGTGTCGTAAAAGGCAACTAAAAGTGGACGGGGCAGGGGGGCTAGGAATCCTCCCCCTTGTATCAACCTCCTGCGAGACGTCAAAGAAGAAGGGGAGTAGAGGGGAGAATAACATCTCCCCAAACTCTAGTTTTGGGGTGTCTAAATGTGCGTGGTTGTAGTACTATAGAGAGCAAAAGATGTGAGATTGGATATATGTTTGGTAGGAGGAGGATGGATGTATTGGCATTGTGTGAGACGAAGATGAAAGGAAAAGGAGAAGTGGCATTTGGTGATGTGACGGGTAGGGTGTCTGGGGTTGAAAGGGGGAGAGCGAGAGAAGGTGTGGCATTATTGCTGAGTGAATGGATGGTAAATAAGGTAGTGGAATGGAAAGAAGTGTCATCTAGGCTAATGTGGGTGAGGGCTAGGATAGGAAGGGAATGTTGGGCTTTTGTTAGTGCGTATGGGCCAGGATGTGAGAGATGTGAGGAAGAATGGGATGAATTCTGGAATGAGTTAACTAGATGAGTGGATGGTCTGAGTAGAAGGAACTATGTAGTTGTGTTGGGTGACTTGAATGCCAGAGTTGGTGATGGAGAGATAGAAGGTGTTGTAGGAAAGTATGGGGTACCAGGTGGGAATGAGAGTGGCAAGAAACTGTTAGATATGTGTGTGGAGCAAGAGTTGGTGATAGTTAATAGTTTATTTAAGAAGAAGTTAATAAATAAGTATACATGGATGAGAGTGGCAAATGGAAGAGTGAAAGAAAGAGCATTGATGGATTATGTGTTGGTAGCAAAGAGCATGGTGGGTAGAGTGAAAGATGTCCATGCATTCAGGGGTGTGGCTTCTGGGATGTCTGGTCATAGCAAAAGTAATATTAGCAAAAGAGTGGGGAAATAGTGTGGGGGGATGTAGAAAAGAAATAGTGAAGGTGGAAGAGTTGAAAAAGCCAGAGAAGAGACAGGAATATCAGGACAGGTTGAGAGTGGCATATGACAGGGTGAAAGAAAGAGAAGTTGGGGAGTTAGGGGAGGAATGGGGGTTGATGAAAGAATGTTTTGTGGGACATGCAAGTGATGTGTGTGGAAAGAGGTTTGTTGGAGGTGGCATTAGGAGGGGCAGCGAGTGGTGGAATGAAGATGTGAAAATGAAGGTGGAAGAGAAAAAGAGGGCTTTTGAGGAATGGCTGCAGTGTAAAAGTAGGGAGAAGTATGAAAGATATAGGGAGAAAAATGTGGAAACCAAGCGGAAGGTAGAGGAAGAGAAGAGGTTGGCAAATGTTAGGGGGGGACAGGATTTTAGTAGGTCATATGAGGAGAATAAAAAGAAGTTTTGGAAAGAAGTGAAGAGAGGAAGGATGGGTGGATCGAGGATGGAAGAGACAGTGAAAGATGTGAATGGACAGATGTTAAGAGGTAACGATGCAAGGAAAAGATGGGCAAAATATTTTGAATGCTTGCTGAATGTTGATGAAGATAGAGAGGCAGCTATAGTGGCAGTGGGGGGGGGGGTTCAAGGGCCAGAAATGGGAGAAGATAATGAGAGAGAGATTACAAGAGAGGAGGTGAAAAGGGTATTGTATGAAGCGAAAGCAGGTAAAGCACCTGGAATGGATGGCGTGAGAGCGGAGATGTTGAAAGAAGGGGGTGTGACTGCATTGGAATGGTTAGTGAGAGTGTTTAATATATGCTTTATGTTGTCATTGGTGCCAGTGGAATGGGTGATTGCCTGTATAGTGCCCCTATACAAAGGTAAGGGAGATGTGTATGAATGCAATAATTTTAGGGGTATAAGTTTGTTGAGTGTGGTAGGAAAAGTGTATGGTAAGATACTGGTTAATAAGATTAGGGATAAGACAGAATATGTGATCGCGGAAGTGCAGAGTGGTTTTAGGATAGGTAGAGGTTGTATAGATCAGATTTTTATAGTTAGGCAGTTATGTGAGAAATATTTAGCAAAGGGTAAGGACATGTATTTTGCATTTTTGGATCTGGAGAAAGCATATGATAGAGTTGATAGAAAGGCTATGTGGAATGTTTTGAGATTATATGGAATTAATGGTAAATTGTTGCATGCAGTGAAGAGTTTGTATGAGGGTAGTAGAGCTTGTGTTAGGATAGGGAATGAAGTGAGTGAGTGGTTTCCAGTGAGTGTGGGACTGAGACAGGGATGTGTGATGTCACCATGGCTGTTCAATATGTATATTGATGGAGTTGTAAGAGAGGTGAATGAGCGAGTGCATGGTCGAGGTTTGAGAATAGTAGATGGGGATGATAACGAGTGGGAGCTGAATCAGTTGCTGTTTGCAGATGATCCTGTGGTGGTGGCAGATTCAGAGGAAAAGCTGTGTCAGTTAGTGTCAGAATTTGGAATGGTGTGTGAGAAGAAATTTGCGAGTGAATGTGGGAAAGATAAGGTTATGTGGTGTACAAGAAGTGAGGATGGTGCTGGGTTGAATGTTATGTTGAATGGAGAGACACTTGAGGAAGTTAATCAGTTTAAGTATTTAGGCTCGATTATAGCTGCAAATGGTGGAGTGGAAGCAGATGTGTGTCACAGAGTGAATGAAGGATGTAAAGTGTTGGGTGCATTGAAAGTAGTGATGAAGAATAGAGGGTTGGAAATGAATGTTAAGAAAGTTTTGTATGAGAAAGTGGTTGTGCCAACTGTGATGTATGGATCAGAGTTATGGGGTATGAAAGTAAGTGAGAGACGGAAACTAAATGTGTTTGAGATGAAATGCCTGAGGAGTATGATTGGTGTATCTCGATTGGATAAGGTTAGGAATGAAGTGGTGAGAGCAAGAACGGGTGTGAGGAGAAAAATTGCAGCCAGAGTAGATATGAATGTTCTGAGATGGTTTGGCCATGTGGAAAGGATGG
>JAXCGZ010017406.1:0-12500 GCA_037179515.1 Halocaridina rubra | reverse complement strand
TTTTTTTAAGTCATGCGTGTTGCCATGTAATATTTTTGGGATTTTTATTCCTTTATATGTCAAAGGTGGGCATCAAGATTTAGAGATGCCCGGGTGGGGTATGGTCAAAAGGATGTTGGGAACCACTGCTCTATGGAGAATGCAGTACTCTCTCTCTCTCTCTCTCTCTCTCTCTCTCTCTCTCTCTCTCTCTCTCTCTCTCTCTCTCTCTCTCCCAGATTTTCATTTTTTTTCAGATGGGGCTCGCTGCATCTCACTAGTTTCTTGGAGAAGCTTTTCCGTAACTCCGAGCTTGGGACAGGCAGAGAGATGAGCTGGTTTTCTCCCCAGTGACAAAATTATCTCTCTCTCTCTCTCTCTCTCTCTCTCTCTCTCTCGTGTAAAAAAAGGTCCATAAATCTTGGAACATTAATGGAGGCAAAGAAGCCCACCCTACAATGTTCCTTCTTTAGAACATAAGGTTATTCATCTCTCCAGAGTGTTTTCATAAAGTTATTTAAATTAATAAGGTATTTTAGGAAATTTTTGGAGGTGTTCTCAAGGGTTCTCAAGTCTTCAGGGACCCGTATCGTTGATGCTGATTCTTGAAACCATTTGTATATCATTGCTTGATATCCTGCAGCGGGAAGACCCTGGGTTGATGTCGACGCACGTGCACAGCTAATTTTAGCATACCAAATAATAGGCATTTCCTCTGATGGTGGCTCCTCAGCCACGCACACGCAATGTCTGCTCGACACAGGTTCTATACAAGACCTAACCAAGTAATGATATTACGTGTGTTCACACGTATGTAATAGATTTTTTTTTCACATTGTGTCACAGTAAGTCCTCATTTAGGGGTGAACACGGATTGAAGCTGAGGAATTAAAATTGGATGACCTTCCTCACTCCCCGCTGTGGGCTCAAACTTGTGTCCGTAACTTCCCGAAACGAGCATACCACTACAGCCCTTTATATGCCAACACCATCTTCCTCGGTGCACACCCACCCTAGTACTGGCCAGAGTCAACGTTACTTAACCTCGCTGATCGGATGAAAATCGGAGTACTTAACGCGTGGTATGGCCGTTGGCACTCGTATATAGTGTAGTAATTAGCATAAGTAATACGCATTCCCTCTGTAGTCACCGTGGCTCAAGCGGTAGCATCCGCGACTTTGATGCGTCAGGTCGAGGGTTCTTTCCCCGTCACGGTCTAAGGTTACCAAGGGCATGCACTCAGGGTAAGGATTACATCTGCCAAAAAACAAGTCCTTCGCAAGAAGGCAACCGCCCTAGCCCTTGGTAGAAAAGGGAGTCCTTGACGTAAAACTGGAACAATACGCAATCCCTCTGATGGTGGTTCACACACACTGCTTTCTCGACAAAGGTCATGTACAGGACTCGAACAAGAAGTGATTCTACGTTTGTATATATGCACAAGTATGTCATGTACGATTTTTTGTTTTCATTTGTTTAGTCCAACATCCAATTACTTTTATACAGGTTTCATATTCGGTAGAGCTTACAGTACTTTTTTATCTCCTCTTTCATTATAAATATGATTATGTCACATTCAAAGCAACAAACAAATTGTTTTATTATTACGTGTCAGGAGAGTGTAATATATTTATTCATGTGCTATTTATTTATTCACTGAATACTATTTTCACCTTTTTATTTATTTAACATTAAGAATCGAAGTTCTAGATGAAACACTACTGCCTTTAATCGAATTTACGGTCGATGGTTACTGTTCCATATCACCCCGCACATCTAATGGTGTACTCATGCATCCAGTTGAGCTGGCAGGGGTTTGCATACAATGAAGCGAGATTTCACTTAGATTTTAATCTAAATTATATGCAAATGAAATTTAAAAGGGTGCTTAGAATTTGATACGTTTATGTGCAGTACCTTGAAAAAACTATGACGAAAATAAGTAAAAAAAATTACTAAATTAACTTTTTTAATTATATATATATATATATATATATATATATATATATATATATATATATATATATATATATATATATATATATATATATATATATATATATATATATATATATATATATATATATATATATATATATATATATATATATATATATATATATATATATGTGTGTGTGTGTGTGTGTGTGTGTGTGTGTGTGTGTGTGTGTGTGTGTGTGTGTGTGTCATTGCCCAATAGTAATTACCTAATTGTGTTTACGGGAAAAAGCCCCAAGCTCATAACTTCCCGTCTGCTAATCGGTTCCATTTTGTACTTAGTGATACTTATCATATTGTGTGATTACCTAATTGTGTTTACGGGAAAAAGCCCAAAGCTCGTATCTTCCCGTCTCCTCATCGGTTCCATTTTAGACTTAGTGATACTTATCATACCTGTCCTTAAAACTATGGATTGAGAAAGCATTAACTACCTCCGAGCTTAGCCAATTCCAATTATCAACTACTCTTACACTGAAAAAGTATTTCCTTACATCCTGCAAAGAACTTTTCTTACGAAGCTTCAAACTATGACCTCTAGTTCTAGAGCCAGCCATATCAAAATATCGATCCCTATCCACTCTATCATAACCATGAAGGAATTTAAAGACTGTCACCATATCCCCCCTCACTCTTCTAGCTTCGAGTGATGGTAAGTGTGATTACCTAATTGTGATTACCTAATTGTGTTTACGGGAAAGAGCCCAAAGCTCGTATCTTCCCGTCTCCTGATCGGTTCCATTTTATACTTACTGATGCTTATCATACCTGTCCTTAAAACTATGGATTGAGATAGCATCAACTAACTCCTCGCTTAGCCAATTCCAATTATCAACTACTCTTACACTGAAAAAGTATTTCCTTACATCCTGCAAAGAACTTTTCTTACGAAGCTTCAAACTATGACCTCTAGTTCTAGAGCCAGCCATATCAAAATATCGATCCCTATCCACTCTATCATAACCATGAAGGAATTTAAAGACTGTCACCATATCCCCCCTCACTCTTCTAGCTTCGAGTGATGGTAAGTCTAATTCCCTTAGCCTCTCATCATAACTGAGATTGCGTATTTCTGGCACCAGTTTCGTGGCATGTCTTTGAACTTTTTTAAGCTTAGCTATGTGCTTTTTCAAGTGCGGATTCCAAAAGGGGGCTGCATATTCGAGTTTTGGCCTCACATAGGTTACATAAATATTTCTGAACATTTCCTTGTCCATGTGCCTGAAGGCTACCCTTACATTTGATAAGAATGCATATGCTGCCCTTGCTATGCCATTTATATGTATTTCTGGAGACAAATCTGCCAGTATGTTTACTCCTAGATCTCTCTCATTTTCTGTCTCTTGAAGTTGTACTCCAGCCACCGAGTAGTCAAGCTTGGGCCTTCTTGCACTTGTACCCATTCTCATTACCTTACATTTTGAAGTATTGAATTTCATTAGCCACTTTTCTGACCACTCATGCAGATTATTTAGATCCTCCTGAAGTTCTCTACCATTGTTCTCGTTTTTTACTTTCTTCACAATCTTTGCATCATCTGCAAACATATCCATGAATGAATTTACAGACTCTGGTAGGTCATTTACATATACAAGGAACAAAAGTGGCCCTAAAACTGAACCCTGTGGAATTCCACTACTAACTCTTCTCCATTCAGACACTGAGTGTCTTACTTTAACTCTCTGTTCCCTTCCTTCTAAGTAAGTTTTTATCCATTCCAAAACATTTCCACCTATTCTAGCCATTGATTGCAGCTTCCTAATAAGTCTACCATGTGGAACAGTGTCAAACGCTTTCTGGAAGTCTAGGAATATGCAATCTGCCCAGCCCTCTCTTTCCTGCAAGATTTGGCTTACCTCATCATAAAATTCTAATAAGTTTGTTACTGTTGATCTACCTTCTCTGAAGCCATGTTGCCTCACTGACAAAAAGTTGAAGGATTCCAAGTGAAGAGAGATATGTTTCCTTAGTAGTTTCTCCATAACTTTGCAAACTATGCTGGTCAAGGAAACTGGTCTATAGTTCAGAGCCGTATCCCTCCTTCCCTTTTTGAAGATAGGTATCACATTTGCTTGTTTCCAGCATCTTGGAATCTCCCCCGACTCCAGTGACTCCTTAAATATGATACTTAGTGCCACTGATATTGTGTTTGCGCATTTTTTAAGCACATGAGGGGATATGTCATCAGGACCTGTAGCTTTATGAACATCTAAATCCATCAGCGCTTTGCATACCTCTGTGGCTGTAAGGTTGATGTTCTCTAATACCGGCCCTTGAGCTTCTATCACTGCAATCTGAGGGGGTGGGGTATTTTCTACTGTAAATACTGACTGAAACTCCTTGTTCAATTCTTTGCAGATCTCTTCATCCGTCTCAGTGATGCTTCCATCCGCTCTCTTTAGCCTTAAAACCTGTTCTTTTACCTTCAGTTTTCCTCTGATAAAGCTGTGGAAAAGCTTGGGATTTTCTTTAGCCTTCCTGCTGATGTCCCTCTCATAGTCTCTCTCTGCCTCTCTCCTTTTACTTAGGTAGTCATTTCTTGTTCTTTTGTAGGTTTGTCAGGCATTTATGTTTTTTCTCCTCCTATACCTTTTCCAACATTTGTCTCTCCACTCCTTAGCTCTTTTACACCCATTATCGAACCATTTCTCTCTGGCATGAATTACACCTACTTTGGTGACAGGTATGCAGCAATCTACTATCTTCCCATATTTCTCACAAAAGATGTCATACATTTCTTGTACAGATTTGTTGTAAAATAAGGTTCTCCAGTCAATAACTGCAAACAGCTCATTCATTTTGATGTAATCTCCTTTCGGATAGTTCCTCCTCATGTCCTCAGTGCCTCTACTCTCAGGAAGAATATCTTCAATGATATACTCCATCAACAACACACAGTGGTCACTCTTTCCAATTGGTGGTTCATACTCAATTTTTTCAATATCCAACACATTATCTGTGAACACTAGATCAAGTAGTGATGGCTCATCCCCACCCCTGGCCCTTGTTGGTTCCATTACATGTTGGTGTAGGAAATTCCCTTGTACGCAATCTAGGAATCTTGCCCCGAATGAGTCCTCACCACTGTGTGGGTCAAGATTTATCCAATCTATCTCTTTATGATTAAAGTCTCCCATAATCAAAATCCTACATTTTTTTTCCTGTGCCATGTTAACAACTGAGTTTATGACTTCAATAGTACCTATATGACTTTCCTCATAAACTTCAAGCCTATTTTGGTTCCTTGGTGGGTTGTATACAACAGTTATTATAATGCTCTCTGACCCAGTATTTATGCGAGCAACAAGAAATTCCTTGAACTCACTTTCTATAGCCAAGTTTATTTCTTCGACTTGAATCCTTTCACTTATGAGCAGTGCTATCCCTCCACCAGTCCTCTCAGATCTTTCAACCCTTAGTATTCTGAAACCCTTAGGAAAAACTGTGACACTGTTTATGTCCTCACTCAACTTAGTCTCTGTAATTGCTACTATATCTGCCTTACTGTTGTGAATCCTATCTTTTAATTCTACTGTCTTACCAGCTAATCCATCAGCATTTATGTATAGCAGTCTTAATGAGGCCCCATCCCCTGATCTTCTGTCATTATCTTCTTTATCTCCCCTTTGTCTGGAAGAACTCTGTAATGAAAATTTTTCTTCTCTTCTTCATTTCTTTCATCATTTAACCTTCTTGCCTCTTGCAACAAGTTTTTGATCTTTCCCATCTCTTCCTGTGTTCTGTATTGTCTAATGAACACTTCTTTGAATTCTTGAAGGTCTTTTAGACTTTTTTTTCTCAACAATATTTCCCTACATGTTTCCCCTCTCTCAAAGGTTACTTTTGTTGGTCTCGGCTTTCCTTCCCTCGAATATTTACCTAGTTGGTGTATGTTTACAATATCCTCAGGACCACATACTACTCCAAGCTTTCTTATCAGGTCTACAACCCTAGCTTTATTTTCTTCAAGTCTCCCCTGCCATGTTGGCTCCTGGGACTCGCTTATGCCTGAGATTACCACTGTCTTCTCCTTATCAAGTGCCTGTCTGATGAGTGGGTTTGCCCTTTCCATCACAACGTCTTTCATTTTTTCGATTACTGTTTCTTTATAGTCAACTGTTTGTATGTTTTCCAGTGCCACCACCTTTACAGCCTCTTTTACTGCCACATTCCCCTTTAGTGCATCAGCAAAGGAAGTTTTCATGGCATCATTTTCCATATTCAGCTCCTGGAACTCTTTTCTGAACTGTTCAATGTTTTCCTTAATCTGGACATTCCAAGCAGCAATCTCGTCTCTCTCAGAAGAGAGCAGTGAACTAACATCTAATTCCTTTAGGGTGTGTGTGTGTGTGTGTGTGTGTGTGTGTGTGTGTGTGTGTGTGTGTGTGTGTGTGTGTGTGTGTGTGGCTATATATATGATATAGCGCAATCTATTTTTAGATTTCCAGTTTGTCTGAACATATGAGTACGTTTTAACCTCAGACCTAGAGACTGCATTTTAGATCAGAAGTGCCGTAGGAGAAAAATTACCCGTAATACCTGTTTGGGACTAGTCCAACCGTCCCGGGACACTTATTCAATGAGTCATCAGACGTATGCGCATTGCGTCATATTTTCATTGTTGTCCATTTCAAGAGAAATCTCTCTATGAAAAAGAGGAAGTTAAAATTAGATATGCTTCTTTTCCTGTTTTACACTCGTTATTAAGATATATATATATATATATATATATATATATATATATATATATATATATATATATATATATATATATATATATATATATATATATATATATATATATATATATATATATATATATATATATATATATATATATATATATATATATATATATATATATATATATATATATATATATATACATATATATATATATATATATATATATATATAATATATATATATATATATATATATATATATATATATATATATATATATATATATATATATGCCTGAAGAATGCAATGATGAAAAAGTAATGGGATTGAATATTTCTTTATATTAATAGTTTTACTGATATTAAATTGTTTATTTTTTCTAAGTACATGATCGTTTTATTAATAATATCTAAACAAGCTTTGTAAGAATATGATAATGCCTTGTATGTGTATTAAGCTTAATTAAATAAAGAAAAATTATTTTGTGCATTTTAAGGTAAATTTTTTTTCCACAATGAATTTAATATTTGGATATTTTGTAATGCTGTAATGATAAGGTAAAATTATTTTTGTATACTAACGTGGTTTAGTTATAATACAATACTTCTAAAATGTGCAAAATTCACTTCTACGATAAATATAGCATATATATATATATATATATATATATATATATATATATATATATATATATATATATATATATATATATATATATATATATATATATATGTGTGTGTGTGTGTGTGTGTGTGTGTGTGTGTGTGTGTGTGTGTGTGTGTGTGTGTGTGTAAGCACATACTGTTAGCATACAGCATTAATTTGTAAGGCAGCCCATCACTGGAACAGTACATAAAAAATGACGCACTTTTTGGGTACTAATAAGACACCTTCTCAAGCACTTGTGCTTGAGAAAGGGTACAGTTAGGACCCGAAATATAGCTTTAATTTCTATGTGTTGTTTCACTGATGGGCTTCCTTATCATATTATATATATATATATATATATATATATATATATATATATATATATATATATATATATATATATATATATATATATATATATATATATATATATATATATATATATATATGCACACACACACAATCGTATGTTTGGTAATTACAATTAGGTAATTACCCATTTCACTCAAAATATTCCAGTCATGGTATGTTGTTAGAATCAAAACTTAAGTACCAAAACCCGAACATACTTGTGTTTGAATACCACAGCGTGATGACCACGTGGTATCTGACAATAGGAAACTCTAACCCCGCCCACTCTGTTTAGTCCCACCCATTCTAGCGTCACGTGGATTCGCGCCTAGGGGCTAAGAGGGTGCATTCAACACCACAGTGCCCTCATGCCCACAGTCCCTCCCATCCGCATGCCCGTACCATATACAGTACTAGTAGACTATTCAGATGAATTAAGGGGAGGAGGGAGAGGACTGATGGAGGCTTGCCTAATATAGGAGACGGGGAAAGAATGGAAGAGAATTTTTGGAATTAAAAAAAGAAAGCTGAGCAGTGGACTCTGTGACCCTTCCAAGGATTTGGACCTCTTTGGTATTTGCCTCTGGTTATTTTCCATTATAACACAGACATGAATAATTTTGTGATTTTTCTAAATATTACAAGGCGTTCATGATTCATTGGAGTAACTACATATGAGCACATTAAAAATAACATTCTTTATATTTTATGGTATGTTTATGGGCATTTGTGCCATGCAGAAAGTTTAGGAATCAGTGAATTACCTTTAGAAAGTCCTTCTTAATATTACACCTGCAATTTTTTCCATGTTTAACAATACTCTTCATCTTATCTTTCGTCTTCTTCCGCCAGGGGTCGCCACATCAGATCAATCGTCTCCATATCGCTCTATCCCTTGTATCCTCCTCTATCACACCACACACCCTCATGTCCTTCATCACCACATCTATAAATCTCCTCTTTGTCTTACCTCTCCCTCTTCTGTCTTGCAGTTCCATCCTCAACAGCCTTCTCCCAACACATTCCTTAACCGTCCTCAGAAGTAGCCAAAGCACCTCAGTCTCATCTCTCTCACCGTGTCCCCAGATCTTCCTACCTTTTGGTTCCTTTAATATACTCATTCTTTATCCTGCCCATCCTCACCACGCCCAGAGAAAGCTGCAGTATCTTCATCTCTGCCACTACCAGCTCTGCCTCCATTCTTTTTGTGAATGGGACTGTTTCTGAACCATACAACATAACAGGTCTTACAACCATCTTGTAAACTTTACCTTTTACTCTTGCAGGAACCCTTTAATCACATATAAATCCTGTCACTCTTTTCCATCCACTCCGACCGGCCTGCACTCTCTTCTCCACCTCTTTACTACACTATAACTTCCATTGAACAGTTGACCCTTAATATTTACTTTCATCCTCCTTTGTCACCTCTACGACATACAACTTCACCACTCTATAGCCCTCTCTCTTATTTACACTTATGTATTCTATCTTGCTCCTGCTGAATTTCATTCCCCTTCTCTCTAGTTCTCAACCTGTTCCCTACTCTCGCTACGTATCAAAATGTCATTCGCATACATCGCAGTCCACAGTGACTCCTGTCTGATTTCCTATGTCAACCTGTTCATTACTACTGCAAACAAAAAAGGGCTCAGACTTGATCCTTGATGAAATCTCACCTCCACTTTGAACCATACCGTCAATCCCGTGCACACCTAACTGCTGTCACTTTGTCCTAATACATATCTTGCACCACTTTCAAATACTTCTCTGCTATTCCTGACTTCCTCATACAATACCACAACTCCTCTCTCAGCAACCTGTCATACATCTTCTCTGAATCTACAAATACACAGTGCAACTCCTCCTTGTCTTCTCTATATTTTTCTCTAAGCATTCAAAATGAGGGAAAGGGAAGAATACTTCTTCCATGTCCTCCTGCGTGTCGTAAAAGTCGACTAATTGTAGCGACGTGAGGGGAATGGCAATCTCCTCCTTTGTATTTTCCTCCCGCATAGTCAAGGTATTCTGCCATGACTCAGCCACCCCATTATAATGGGGAATATGGCTTATATATGTATGTATGTATGTATGTATGTATAAATGCAAATATTGCATCCGTTTGTGCTCCTTCCTGGCATAAAACTATATTGCTGCTCAAAAATTCTCACAGATCTTCCCAACCTAGCTTCACTTACTCTTTCCCATACCTTCATGCAGTGGCTAATCAGCATTATACCCCTGTAACCGTAGCATTTCTGTACGTTTCAATCATTCTTTAAAAATGGTAGCATTGCAATTGTACTCTTTGCAAATTATGCCTTTGGAGTACCTACAAGAGTTCATACTCAAATTTAAAATACTTCAATTCTTCTTATATATATATATATATATATATATATATATATATATATATATATATATATATATATATATATATATATATATATATATATATATATATATATATATATATATATATATATATATATATATATATATATATATATATATATATATATATATATATATATATATAAAGTATGGTGGAGGTTCGTGGTAGCACAGTGATAGAGCATGCGTCAAGTTTGCTTTATGCGAGTTCGATCCTGCTGCGGGGCGTTAGGAAGGGCATCCAGCCTTAATACCTCTACTCCAACATGTCTTTGTCCACCTCCATTCGAATGGGAACTAACATTAGCAGAAAATTATACAGACAAATATTTAAGCTGGAAAAATATACTTGATATTTGACTCACTGGAGTACCAAAAAGAGGCCTTAATCAAGTTCAAAAGTACGCTCCTTTTTGTGCAGTACTGCTGTGTATATGCTGGATTTACGACTCACAGAAGTACCTAAAAGAGGCCATACTCAAAATTAAACCTGCATGCATTTTTGTACTAGATTGTACGTACATAGGTGCCTTGCACAGGGTTTAGGAGCTACGAGTACTGGGCAATTTAGTACTTTCATATTCTCATTCAGTTTCTCCCTAATAATATAATTATTATTAAAAGTGACTTGAGAGTTTTTCCAACTACGCAAAAAAAAAAAAAAATATACGAGTCCTGGGGTCATTAACTTTTTATAATAATAATAATAATAATAATAATAATAATAATAATAATAATAATAATAATAATAATAATAATAATAATAATAATAATAATAATAATAATAGCTATGATAATAATCATTATTATTATTATTATTGTTGTTGTTGTTTTTGTTGTTGCTGTTGTTACTATTATTATTATTATTACTATTATTATTATTATTATTATTATTATTATTATTATTATTATTATTATTATTATTATTATTATTATTATTATTATCTTCGCTGTTTTAGATTCTCCACCCACGGATGGGTGGAAAGGGTCGTGGAGGACCCATAGGGCGGTCGCCAGCCGGCACAGGCCCCAACCCCCCACTGTGGAGCCCAGTCACAGCAGTAACCTCCCCAGTAAACAGCTTAAACTCTCTTGACTGGACGAGGCGCGATCCCTCGACCTAGCGAATGCTAGGCCAGCGTGCTTCCACTGTACTAGCCAGGAGGTTTTATTATCTTCACTTTGTCTTTTCTTCATTCTTATCACCAGCATAGTCTTTAATATGTTTAATTTTCTTTACTCAATGTACTTTGCACCTTCTTCCACCCCTTTACCTCCATGAATCTCCCTGTCTCATCCTCCCAAGTAGTTCATAGGGCTTCTTCCTTCGTCAGACGCATTTAGCGATAAAGAGGAGACGGAAGTTTACTTTATAAGATTCAGTGAGCTCACCATTAGATTTGGAGTGAGTGGTAGAACAGCATTATGAAGGAGTAATAGTTTCCATTCTGCAGATTTTATGTAAAAATAGATAGATAGGTAGATAAATAGAAAGATAGACAAATAGATAAATGGATAGAATTGATCAATTATCATAAAGAGATTAGGAGATAGGTTATTTAAATAAAGGAAACAGATGGATAGCTGACCAGGTGATTAACTATACAAATATATAAATAAATAAATAAATATATCTACACAAGAGCCTACACCCCTCTTGTAATGTAAATAGCCAAGTAAAAGCATTACCTTTGCCCGTTTGTTGGAGGGAATTGCAGAGCAGGTTATTCTCAGTCCCTCGCTCCGCCCCATTACACGTGACACAAAGGGGAACTCGGAGAAGGTATAAATAATAAATATGCCTCTACGAATGAACAACTGATAGCTAGATAAATAAATAATATAATAAATAAATATAAATAGATGACTATACATATATGATTATATAGAGAAAGTAGATAAATGACTCTATACATAGGTAGAGAAACAAATACATAAATAGATATATGAATAAATAGATATAACCGACAAACTGAGTATACAAGCAATGAGGAAAGACTTGCGAAAATTGAGAGAGAGAGAGAGAGAGAGAGAGAGAGAGAGAGAGAGAGAGAGAGAGAGAGAGAGAGAGAGAGAGAGAGAGAGAGAGAGAAATGCCTGCTGTGAGTATCTGAGACTGGGTATGCAAGTATATCAGAGAGAGAGAGAGAGAGAGAGAGAGAGAGAGAGAGAGAGAGAGAGAGAGAGAGAGAGAGAGAGAGAGAGGAGAGAGAGAGAGAGAGAGAGAGAAACAAAAACGTCTGATGATGAGTGTCTGAGACTGGGAATGCAAGTATATCAAAGAGAGAGAGAGAGAGAGAGAGAGAGAGAGAGAGAGAGAGAGAGAGAGAGAGAGAGAGAGAGAGAGAGAGAGAGAGAGAGAGAGAGCTTTCCCAGAAAGCGTAAACTGCCAGTCATTGCTGTAAAGTACAGAGGCATTAAATCACGCCTCTGGTCTGAAGTGT
>JAXCGZ010017405.1:55000-70647 GCA_037179515.1 Halocaridina rubra | reverse complement strand
CATTCATGAAAACTTTTTTTTTTTTTTGCTCCACAATCGTCGCACGTGAGTGACCATGAGTGCACAGTGGATGCACTCATACACTTGAATGTACAAATAGGATTGAGGTTTCCGTTCACCTAAGTGATCTGTTGATCCAGTGTGTGTACGTATAGGTTGAGGTCTCCAGTCACCCTAGTGCTCTGTTGACCCAGTCTGTGTACATATAAGTTTAAGGTCTCAGTTTATCAAAGAGAATTCTTGACCCAGTAGGTATAGATATAGGAATAATGTCTCCAATCACCCAAGTGCTCTGTTGACTAACTGCGTGTATAAAATAAGGATTAAGGTCTGCGTCCATCTAAGCGCTCTATTGACCCAATCTGTGCACACTTAGGTGTGAGGTCTCCGTACACATAAGTGATCTATTAATTAGTGAGTATACATATAGGTTAGAATTCTCGGGTCACAAAAATGATCTGTTGACCCAGTTTGTGTAACCATAGGATTGTGATCTCCGTTTATCCAAGTGCTATAATAATCCAGTCTGTGTACAAAAAGGTTAGAGGCGATCGGTCACCCAAGTAGTTTGTTAAAGCAGTGTGTGAACAGTTAGGTTTGATGTCTCTGTTCAATCAAATGCTATGCTAACCCAGACTGACATTTACTGGATTAATGTCGTGTTGAGATTATTTTTAAATAGTGGTTTTGAGGACCAATTTTTATTTTTAAGGCGTAGAACCTAAGAGAAAGGCTACAAATGCCTATTTTTTGCGAATGACCGCAAGGAGTTCATAGATCTACAGATAGCTGAAAATATCCCTATCTATATTTTTTATGCCTGTTTAATTGACAGCAGCTAAGAAGCAACAGATGCCACAGTTATCACTTTCACATCCTCTGTATGACTAGGGAGTATTGCATATTTTGCTTGTAATTCCTTATCTCCTGATCGCTTTCATTCTTCTACTCATAATATTTATCATATTTTTCCTTCAAAATATGAATGCATTTAGCATTTACTGATTCTGGCTCAGAGCATTCCAATATAAACTACTCAAAAAAAAAAACTTCCTTGCAGCCTTCAAAGAAACTTTTAAGAAGCTTTGAACTATAACCTCTAGCTCAAAAGTCACCCTTATCAAATTTTGTCTGCATTCTCTAAATTGGTTTTGATATAGTATGTTTTACATCGAAAATCTTTAGTAGTCATCTCCATTTTTGCGGCCCGACACCGTCTGAGGTTAGAAAAGGCATGCACTCAGAGTAACGATCACATCTTATAAAACCAAAGTCCCTCGCAAGAAGGCACCGTTCCAGCCCTTAGTAAAACAGGGAGTCCAGGACGTAAAACCGATTATTATAAAAAAGATAAAGAGACAAATATCAAAGAATTTTTTTTTTTATAAAAGAACTAAGATTTATAAAATATCAAAGCCTTGAACCGTGTTTTTTAGAACAGAGTTTTAAGATACAATCAAATATCACAAAAAACAGAAACATTAACAAAAGCAGTAACAATAAACCTCAGTTTTATGATACACTTGCATCATATTTTAACACGAGCAACTTATTGTATTCATAATTCAGTTCCATGTCTTTTTTTGAATATCTGTCCTCGTGCCATGAGTCCTTGCTATCTTCTCACCCACATGCCAAAGTTCTCTACATTGGAGACTTCAATGTACACCACAGTGAGTGGCTTCATTCTTCTCACACTGATGTGGGAGGAAGTGAGGCCCTTGCTTTCTCTATTCCTCACGATCTGGATCAAATTATCAAACATCCTACTCGTGTTCCTGATCGTCGCGAACATGCAGCATACACTCTTGACATATTTTTTACTTCTAACCCTTCAAACTACTCTTATTCTGTGCTTCCCCCTCTTGGTAACTCTGACCACTCTATGATCTCAGTCTCTCCCATTTTCGTTCCCCCTCCACCAATCCCATCTACCCAACATGAAAATTTGCATAACTTCTTCTTTGACTTCCCATGGGATGACTACTGCGTTCGGTCCCACAACCCTGATAAGGTAGCTCTAAAAGTTGCCGAGATCATGACCTCGGGAATGGAGGCATACATCCCCTCTTTTACAAAAACTTTCTCTCCCCCTAAACCTTGGTTAGACCATGCCTGCTGCATGGCTATCCAGGGTAGGAATCGGGCACACCGATCTTACCAAGCCTCTCCTTCCGATTTAACTCGCTCTGCTTTTATTGTAGCTAAGAATCACTGTTCTGCTCAGATTTGAAGGTCTAAGGCTTCCTTTATAAGAAGGAAAGTTGATGGCTTTAACTGCTCTCCCAATGACAAATGCTTCTGGTCCTTAGCCAAAAACCTCTCCAAAAACTTCTGTAACTCAAGTTTTCCCCCTCTCATTCGTTCTGATGGTTCTATAGCTTGCTCTCCTACTGACAAAGCCACTCTCTTGGGCTCTCATTTTTCTGCCAACACTTCTATAAACGATTCCAGTGCACCTGTTCCTCAATCTTTACCCCTCTCTAACCCTATGCCCTCCCTTATCCTTCCTTCATGCATAGTTCATGAGGTTCTTCGCTCGCTAAAGATGAAAAAGGCATATGGTCCCAATGGTATCCCTGCAAGGGTCTTTAAGGAGTTTGCGGATGAACTGGCTGCAGTGCTTTGCCGTCTTTTTTGCCTCATTCTCTCAACCAGTATCTATTCTTCATCTTGGAAGCATGCTCCAGTTCAACCTGTTCCTAAGAAGGGTGACCTCTCTATTCCTTCAAACTACCAACCTATTGCCCTAACCTCCTCTATTGCTAAAGTTATCAAAACTTTGCTTAATGCTCACTTCTTGAAACGCCTTGAATCTACCTCACTTATCTCCGATCACCAGTACAGCTTCCGCAAGGCAAGATCCACTAGTGATCTCCTGTCTTATCTTACTCATGTATGGTCATCTTCTCTGAGGAACTATGGGGAATCCTTTGTCGTCACCCTTGATATCTCTGAGGCTTTTGACAGAGTCTGGCACAAGGCTCTGTTGGCCAAACTCCCTGCCTATGGCTTTACCCCTTCTTTCTGTTCTCTGATTTCCAGTTTTCTTACTGACCGTTTTATATCTGTAGTTGTTGATGGTGCGACATCTAGCCCTTTCTCTGTTACCAGTGGTGTTCCACAGGGCTCTGTTCTCTCACCTACTATGTTCCTTCTCTTCATCAATAATCTTCTACAATCCCAATCTTCCTCTCTTCTTCATGCCTTTGCTGATGATTCTACCCTTCACTTTTCCTCTGCCTTTTATTTACAACCTTCATCTGTTACTCGTAATCAGTCTTGTATCACTCTTTCTTCTACTCTCAACTCCGATTTGCAGAGAATATCTGAGTGGGGCACTCAAAATTTAGTTAAATTCAATGCCTCCAAGACACAGTTTTTTACTATCTCTTCATCTCCTTCTCCTCTTGATAACCCTCTTGTCTTCGAAACTAACGAAATTTACCCTCTTAATTCTATCAACATATTAGGAATCCATATAGCCTCTAACTTGTCTTGGAGGAATCATATAATCCAAATTTCTAAATCTTCATCCAAAAAATAGGGGGTTTTGTTTCGTTTTCGTCATTACTTTTCCTCTTTACAGTTACTTAAAATTTATAAAGGTCTTATCCGTCCATGCTTAGAATACTGCTCACAAATCTGGGGTGCTTCTTCCTATACTTATCTTCTTGATAGGGTTGAATCTAAGGCAGTCAGACTCATTAATGATCCTTCTCTTACTTCTAATCTGGATTCTCTCTCTCTTTACCGTGAGGTATCTTCCCTTTCTCTTTTCTATCGCTACTACTTCCATTGCTGCTCTGATGAGTTGGGGGGTTTTGTTTCGTTTTCGTCATTACTTTTCCTCTTTACAGTTACTTAAAATTTATAAAGGTCTTATCCGTCCATGCTTAGAATACTGCTCACAAATCTGGGGTGCTTCTTCCTATACTTATCTTCTTGATAGGGTTGAATCTAAGGCAGTCAGACTCATTAATGATCCTTCTCTTACTTCTAATCTGGATTCTCTCTCTCTTTACCGTAAGGTATCTTCCCTTTCTCTTTTCTATCGCTACTACTTCCATTGCTGCTCTGATGAGTTGGTGAGTTGCATCCCTCCCCCACTGCCGAGGCCGCGTAACACTCGCCAAGCGGCCTCATCTCACAGGTATTGTGTGGAGATTTGTAGCTCGCGAATTGGTCGGTGCAGCGACTGCTTTTTCCCATCTACCTCCAGGCTCTGGAACTCTCTTCCTCCTTCTGCCTTTCCTAATTCTTATGACCTTTCATCCTTCAAAAAGCAGATCTATCGTCATCTCAGAGCCTAGTCCTCCATATCTCTGGGCCCTTTGTACTTTGATTGCTTTTCCTATCTGTCGTTTTCCTTTGTTTGACATTACCTCATCTCTGCCTTGTCCTTAACTTTTTTCTTTTCCTTCGTCTTTGTATTTTCTCGTGCCCGGGCCTTTATTGATGAGGACAGATTCTGCCTGTCCCGGTGTCACACTCATAAAAATAAAAAATATGGTCACAATAAACATTGGTTATAAAAACAAAAACTCGATCAAATCTTAAGTCCGATTTCTTAAACAGTTTAAACCTAGGATACCATATTGTTAGTTAGCTAGACACACATATGGATTTCATAAACGCATTTAACGCGGTTCTGTGTATGGCTAGGGTCCCGTACGGGAACCTAGCCATACACAGAACTGCGTCAGATACGCTTATGAAATCCATTTGTGTGTCTCTAGCTAACTAACAATATGGTATCCTGGGTTTACACTGCTTAAGAAATCGGGCCTTAGTCTGGAAAGAGGGGTGAGGTTCAGTAAGACAGTTGTATGTATTTTTCATGAAAGATTTTTTGATATAATCTGATACTGGATGAACATGAACATCGATATATCACAATAGAACTCAACATTGGTAACAGGGCAAACAAAAGACTTTCTGGCTATATGCTAGAGGTAGATTATTTTAAAATACTGCTTTAATGCTTCCAATTAAGAAGTTTTGAGAACATATCCAGTACTTTAAATGGACAAACACCCATAGTTCACAGTATAATTAAAGTCCATATTAAATGTAAAAAGAAGAAAGTTTAAAATAGAATTTTGCGAATATACTTTGCCATGAAGAACAATCTTTGCTTCTAGGGTGAGTTTGGGAGATTATTTGATAATTGGACAATTAAAGGTATTTTTAATTAACGAAACTTATTTTTTTGGGGGGATATAGTAATAAATACACCACTTACTGACGTGGTTAGGTCTACTGTAGGCTAAAAAAAAATTGATTCTTAATGAGAGGAATTCTGATAAAGCATCTAGTACTTTTGAGATCAGACACATCGATACATCTTTTAAAAAAAGAAAAAGTTATTTGAGGTAGGCCTACATATGCGCTATACCCCTCTCCACAATGTATTGCAAAGAGATGGAGAGTAAATAGAAAACTGTTTTTGTTTATTGAAAAATAAGTACACCTATATGACTTAAAGTACAAAAAAATAAATTAATAAAATAAAATACTACTTGCACAATACAAATCTAATTATTACTTTTTCATATTTTCAGACTTTCGACTATCACCCGGCAGCATCACTGTTCAGAGATGCAAAATAAACTGTGACTGAGAAATACTACAAATCTGATCGTTTGAGTATGGAGTACTATCTACTGTAGTAATAATATATACTATAGGAAAGAAACTGTTGCGTATATAAGAAGGACTCACAACAATCGCTTCTAGTATAATATAACCAAAATGCAATCAACACCCACAAGCGGTTTTGACATCTGCCCCAGACCACCATTATCATCGGTTCAACCCTCTATTCTTACTTATCCAATGCTGGGTAATATCCATGCTATGGATCCCGCACCGCCTCAATATCGCTTCCTACAATCGCCATTTTTCATGCCTATCTGTCATAATGACAATCCTTTACGTACTTCCACTCCCAAAGACGAAGAAGTTCCTAATTCTCACTTAGTAGTTCCTACACCAGTCAAACTGGAACCGTTGAAGAGAAGTCCAAACGCAGCTTCACCATCCTTTCCACAGATACCTCCAACACGTGCATCTCTGAAGATCACAGCGGTGATTAGTCCAGTTGAGGGTGCTGCGTTCACAGAACCAGAAATAATGCCTGGACTACTGAATTCCATGAGACCACCAAATGGAATATCTTCTTCTGAGGAGAGAGAACAGCCTTTGGATTTAACAATTACAAATAAGAGGCGAGAAGAAAGCAGAAATATAACAATTAGCACTGGCAACACAGAAAAAGAGGACAAAGAGGGAGATGAATTGGACACCATCGTTTTCATCAAAAAGAGCGAAATTCAGCCAAAATTGGAATGTGAGACATGTGAGGGTGAAAAAGAGGATATGACCAAGAGACCAAAACAAAAACACCCATTCCTACGCATAAGTGATCTTTTGAAAGACACCCCACCTTCTAGAAGTCCTTCTTGCACACCACCTCAGCTGCATCAAGACATTATTGTTCCTAGAGTGGAAGAGAAGCATCCAAATCTTCCCGTTGTCTATCCAAGACCTTTACATCCGGCAGCTTTATTAGATCTTTATCGAAATCTTGACAGATCAGCCTCCATGACTAGAAATCCAGTTGGTGCTTGCCTTGCACAACCAAGGTACCCTTTGTTCCCGTCGTTCCTTCCACCATCTGCTCCATCGTCGATGACAATGGCTCCCTCTAGAAATATTGGCCTAGAATTATTGAAAAATTATTTGCCTTCTTCGGCAGTAAGGCCATATGCTGATCTAAGTCGTCCTTATTCAGACATTTTAGCACCCCCTGCAGGGCCTCCTCGATCAGCCAAAGATCGCTATGCTTGTAAGTTCTGTGGAAAAGTGTTTCCGAGGTCAGCCAATCTAACACGACATCTGAGAACTCATACTGGTAAGGATCATGAATGACATAATATATATATATATATATATATATATATATATATATATATATATATATATATATATATATATATATATATATATATATATATATATATATATATATATATATATATATATATATATTCGTTTTACACTTACGACATTTCTAATTGAAATAGCAAGTGAAATGTTTAGTCTCTTTTTATGATATATATGATCTTCCTTTGGTAAATGAGATATTAATTAATTTTATTTAAATACTCATCTTACTGATATATAGCACGAGCGAGCGTGCACACACACACACACACACACACACACACACACACACACACACACACACACACACACACACACACACACACACACACACACACACACACACACACACACACACACACACACACACACACACACACACACACACACACACACACACACACACACACACACACACACACACACACACACACACACACACACACACACACACACACACACACACACACACACACACACACACACACACACACACACACACACACACACACACACACACACACACACACACACACACACACACACACACACACACACACACACACACACACACACACACACACACACACACACACACACACACACACACACACACACACACACACACACACACACACACACACACACACACACACACACACACACACACACACACACACACACACACACACACACACACACACACACACACACACACACACACACACACACACACACACACACACACACACACACACACACACACACACACACACACACACACACACACACACACACACACACACACACACACACACACACACACACACACACACACACACACACACACACACACACACACACACACACACACACACACACACACACACACACACACACACACACACACACACACACACACACACACACACACACACACACACACACACACACACACACACACACACACACACACACACACACACACACACACACACACACACACACACACACACACACACACACACACACACACACACACACACACACACACACACACACACACACACACACACACACACACACACACACACACACACACACACACACACACACACACACACACACATATATATATATAATTTAGATAATTTATTTTTATCAAATTAGATCTCTAATTTTCTTTTGGGTCACGTATCTTATTAATATCACTTAAAATCACATGTAGCTTTAGTAATTATACACTTTTTGGCAAGATCTCATAACATTTTTTTTTTCATTCTCATAACAGGTGAGCAGCCATATAAATGCAAATACTGCGAGAGATCTTTCAGCATCTCATCCAACCTTCAAAGGCATGTGAGAAATATCCACAATAAAGAGAAACCATTCAGGTGTCCCCTTTGTGATCGGTGCTTTGGGCAACAAACGAATTTGGACAGGCACCTTAAAAAGCACGAGGAAGGAGAAGACGGTCTCCTCCTTCCAGACTCGCCGGAAGTTCCAGATTCCAGCAGTGGGAATAATACTAGTTTCTCTGGAGAGAAAAAATTTGAGAATGAGGGGTCTTGCGAGCTATCCAAGTCAACTGCAGTAGTTTCCGAGGACGATACTATAGAATCATCAACAGACGAATCCTCTGCACTCAAATTTCTCCCTTCCAGCTCAGGAATAGCAACTCCAGATACAATGGAATCTACAGATACTAAATGTTTGCTAAAAAGATCGATATCTCCTAGTGAAGTATTTGTTTCAGGAATTAATAGCCAAAGGTCACCCTTGGAAAAGAAAGACGAAGGGTCATCCAAAGATTGCAGAGTTATAGGATCACCAATCGATTCCAAAAACCAAGGATCACCTCTCGAATTTAGAATCAACAGATTTTCATTTGAAGGCAAAGATTGTGTTTCTCCAGTAGTAAATCCTGATGATGAAATCTCCGAAGTACAAATTTTAGACGAGCCGCCCATAAAGAAAATAAAATTAATATAACTTTTCATTTAATCAACTTTTCTGATCACTGCCAGCGAATTTGCGTTGATGGTCTTAGAAAAAAAAATATTTTTTTTTCAATTCTTATATAAAAAGATACGAAGTGTTTTTTTTTTTCACAGAAGGAACACTTCCATAATTCTGAAAGCCTTTCCGTTAGCTGCGGTTCTTATAAGGAAAATATTTTCTCATTTTCACGATTCAAACTCTAGTCAGTATTAAAAAAACAATACCAAAGATTCATTCTTGTTCTTTTTTTCAGTCAGAGAAATAAGCATTTCATTTACTGAAGGAATAAATTATATGAAATATAATTTCTAAAAACGATATTGAGTATTATAAGTAAAAGAATAATTCTGCAAAGAGATGAAAACTACATCGGTTATAACAATTAGAGAAGTTAATTTTCTCGTGTCACAATTTAGTCATTTCGTTTAGATAATGAAATTATAAATATTGCACAATCATCAGATATATTTGTTATTAATAAATCTACATAAAAGTAATTTAATTATTATTATCCTATATATTTGAAGTTCTGTAAATGTACAGTGTGATAAGAAAACATTTATGTATTTTTGACAAATAATCTGCGAAAAGGGAATTTTCACTATTATTGAAGTCCGAGGTCATGAAGAAACTGCTTCACACTTGACTCTACATATTAAACGACGTATTCATCGAGCCTACTGACTTGACAGGGATGTCACAAAAGGGAGACGCAAGGTTGTTTGAAGCAATTCGTCAAATTACTAGAATACTCTCAGCTAGTAATAAGAAAAGTCTTGAACATTGTTTTTTTAATTTTTTCCTAAAAAGAATGCCCAAAAAAGGAAAAAAATATTCAGATTTGCTTACAAACAATATATACAAGACAATGTATACTGTATAAGAGGGTAAACCAACAATAATAAAAACTACAAAATATTACTGCTACTACAATTACTGCTACTACTATTACTATTACTACTACTATTCCTAGCAATAATAATGATAATAATAATAATAATAATAATAATAATAATAATAATAATAATAATAATAATAATAATAATAATAATAATAATAATAATAATAATAATAATAATAATAATACGTAGCCCTTGTTTCCTACAAGCTTTTTTGGGAGCAAACGTTTGGTTTAGTTTCAGAATTTTACGATCTGTTGCTCTTTCTGACACCAGCAATCTCCGTTTATCAAATAATGCAACTGGCATTGGGTTAAGATGGCGTGTTTGTACAGTGGCTGCAAGCTTTACAGCATAATAACGGAAATACGAGTATAGCACATACGAACAATGACAATTGGCCACAGGGCAGAAGATCCATACCCACTAACCCTCTGGATGACCCAAAAAGGGCGATGGAAGAAATTGTGACAGCCCTTTATACCCAGGAAGCTAAGAGTGACCAAGGTATTAGACTGGTGAATGTGTGCTTCGACTCGGCTACCACAGTAGAAAAGGGATAGCAATCATTTGTATATGTTCGAGTATGTAACAATCAAACCGTCTTGCTACCATTACAAGGGATAGTGGTAGTTGAAGAAGCTGACCCACAGGTGTGCTGTTGTCCAGACAAATAGTCACACTGATGCATTATCAAACACCGAACCACATATAATTTATAGGTCAATCAAACACCATGCTGCAATTACAGTATAAGCCAATCAAACCTACGATCACACTGTGCTGCCCATCAAACACCAGTCTTCATTTAAGATATGTGGGAAATCAAACACAGACCTACAATCATACTTTTTTGCCAATCAAACACTGACCTACAATCATGATATCAATTAAACACCGACTTAAAATAACGATATGGTGTCAATCAAACACCGACCTACAATCACATTATGTTGCAAATCATATACTGACCCACAATCACGCTATGTTGCTAGTCAAACGCAGACCTACAACCACACTGTGCTTTCAGTCAAACACTAGCCTACAATCACGCTATGTTGCAAATCAAACACCGACCTACAATCACATTATGTTGCCAATCACACACCAACCTACAAGCACATCCAACCTTATAGCTTATATCTGCTATACTTAGGGATGAACGCATTCTATCTGAATGCCACTATGTTCATATTACAGATTCCCCAACCTCACTCGTGGCTTCATTTTAGCATTTAATTCAATTCCCAATCTCATTCGGGTCATACAATAACCAAGCAAGCACATTACATATGTGAAAACTTGATTTTTTTTTTTTACTTAGTAATTATAAGTCCTAGGTTCGAGTCCCGGTCAGGGTAAAAATGATTCATGTTTTCACATATGTAATGTGCTTGCTTGGTTATTGTATGACCCGAATGAGATTGGTAATTCAATTAAATGCTAAAATGAAGCCACGAGTGAGGTTGGGGAATCTGTAATATGAACATAGTGGCATTCAGATAGAATGCGTTCATCCCTAAGTATAGCAGATATAAGCTATAAGGTTGGATTCCTTTTATACCTTCTGTGGTGTGTAGTTGGTAGCGCCTTGACTTAGTAATTATAAGTCCTAGGTTCGAGTCCCGGTCGGGGTAAAAAATGATTCATGTTTTCACAATGTAATGTGCTTGCTTGGTTATTGTATGACCCGAATGAGATTGGTAATTCAATTAAATGCTAAAATGAAGCCACGAGTGAGGTTGGGGAATCTGTAATATGAACATAGTGGCATTCAGATAGAATGCGTTCATCCCTAAGTATAGCAAATATAAGCTATAAGGTTGGATTCCTTTTATACCTTCTGTGGTGTGTAGTTGGTAGCGCCTTGACTAGTAATTATCAGTCCTAGGTTCGAGTCCCGGTTGGGGTAAAAAATGAGTCATGTTTTCACATATGTAATTTGCTTGCTTGGTTATTGTATGACCCGAATGAGATTGGGAATTGAATTAAATGCTAAAATGAAGCCATGAGTGAGGTTGGGGAATCTGTAATATGAACATAGTGGCATTCAGATAGAATGCGTTCATCCCTAAGTATAGCAGATATAAGCTATAAGGTTGGATTCCTTTTATACCTTCTGTGGTGTGTAGTTGGTAGCCTTGACTTAGTAATTATAAGTCCTAGGTTCGAGTCCCGGTCGGGGTAAAAAATGATTCATATACATATATATATATATATATATATATATATATATATATATATATATATATATATATATATATATATATATATATATATCACACTAAGTTGAATGTTTTTGGGACCAGTAAAATCATCAACGTATATTAATAACTATGTATGAAGAACTCTCGTCAACTCTTAAGCATTACGAGAAAATATGTCATCATTGATGATAGGCCTATGTGCATAATATCTTCTTTTTGCAAAATAAGACTAGCAAATATACCCAACTTTTTGCCTATTTGCTACTGCCTACTCACAAAATGTTCATCATCTCATCTATTCAGCTTAATTTCTGCCTCCCTACTTCTTGTCACAAAATGGGGGTGGGCGGGAGAAAAATCAGCCCTATCTCTCTGTCCCTCTCATGATTCACGATCACAAAACAATGTTTAACTGTATTGTTACCTCACTCATGATTAATTTCTCCATAAAATGTTCAGCCATCTATCCCTCAGTCTTTCCGGGAGTACAATAGGCAAAGGACCACGGGAAACATGCCTCTAATGAATTCCACCAAGCGTAAAATTATAGTTACTGCTCTCAAAAGGTTTTTACCACCTCTGTGTATGGACCTATAAAAAATGTGTGTGTGTGTGTGTGTGTGTGTGTGTGTGTGTGTGTGTGTGTGTGTGTGTGTGTGTGTGTGTGTGTGTGTGTGTGTGTGTGTGTGTGTGTGTGTGTGTGTGTGTGTGTCACAATAAATGATGTTCTACAGTATAGCAGCATGAATGATATAGAGCATAGGCATCAACTCTTGTTTATTTGTTTTTTTATGCCTATGCCTGGGTGTCTGTAAACCAATTATGCCTAAGTTCAGAATGTGCGGGACTGTATTTATGCTTGGCTAGATAAGTAGCAAGAAATGGTATACAACTACCATACCTTTGGTTGGAGATATACGCATGTGAGTCGTTCTGGCGTGTGTGTTTATGCGCGTTTCTAAATATCCAATGCTTGATAATATAGCTAACATGACTTATTTTCTGGATGTGGGTATTTGAGTGTATATGGATGTATCTCTGCAACTTAATGTTGAATTGTACATCGGATAATACTTTCAGCTCAGAGTGTGTCTATCTGCAGAAGTATATCAGTGTTTTTACACGTGGGAGCAAATTTAAAGCTAGAATATATAAAGCGTGCATTTATTACATAAGTTCGAGAGTGGGTGACTGCATCTGTTTATGCGCGTGAGAGGTTGTGGTTTCATTGCAGAAATACAACACAATGTAGCACAGTTATTGCTGCATAATAGAAAGTAGTCCTTAAGTTTGAAATTTATATATTGTGTTTGGATGAGTTTTACACACTCAGATATTTTGAAAAAAAAAAATAACCAATATCAACGGATCTCTTTTATGCAATAAAATTTATTCATTTTTGGTTTTTGCACAGGACATGCACAAATAACAATAATGTAATCAGTATCATGAGCTTCATATTGTGCATTCAAAGAAGAATCATAAAACACAGAGATATAAATGTTTATACATTTGGTGCTGGATATACTCTTGATATACAAGGATTGTATATTGTATAATGTAGAGTGTAGTATTTGTAAATCAGAGGGAGCACCTGCCTGCATGCATCCCCATGTACAATCACTGGTTTAATAGAGAAGCAAGTGATTCCCAAAAGGATACTGTACTTAAGGTCTTACTGCAGAAACTGGTAATGAACAAAATATAAAAATAAAGAAATGGATAGACATGATTATGAGAATAGATATATATAATAAGTTAATAAAGTGGTGAGAGTGCAAAATACAACTATAGAGGGTGAAAAAATAGGCAGTTTAGTAATGTATAGGTAAAGAAAATATAAGAATAAATAAATTATTATAGAACATACGTAGCTGAATGAATTGGCAGCATAGTAAATATATTAATAGATATAAGTAAGCATATGTTCAAATATGCAAAGAAACTACAGACATGAATAACTAATGAGGAAATAGCTGAGTAAGTAAACAAAAGGACAATGCAGTTTAAATAAATAAACAAATAAGAATTATTTTTAGACCGTTTCTCTGATTCAAATGGGGATAGATAGATAGATAGATAGATAGATAGATAGATAGATAGATAGATAGATAGATAGATAGATAGATAGATAGATAGATAGATAGATAGATAGTCAAAGTCAAAGTCAAAAACTTTATTCCATCAAAAATGGCTATTACATGATAATTAATCTAATTACAAATTACAATGTAAAATGTCAAAATAAAACAAATGAAATTTGCAAAGCACAAAATCAAAATATTTACACATTAAAATAAGCATACGTACACTACGTCTACCCAATGGGAGGATAATAATGAGACTAAAATCACTTATTAAGTAGGTGATTTAAAAGATGAGATTTAAGTGAGGGTAATGTTTGGCAGCTTCTTAAGTTTGCGGGTAAAGAGTTCCAAAGTCTCGGGCCCATTACATTTAAGGCTCTTGCCCCAATATCAGTGGAAGTTCTGGGCACGTAAAAAGAATTCTGATATCTGGTGTTGACGTTATTGATACGCACTTGATTAACTGTTGGCAATGAGAAGAGCCATTCCGGTAATATTCCATGATTTATTTTAAAAACTAAAAGACAGATATTATATATGAACTTCATGTCCATCCTTAGCCAACCCAATCTCTCAAAGAGGGGAGTCACGTGATCATATTTATGCACCCCCCCTATGGCAACTCTTGCAGCAAAATTCTGGAGCCTTTTCACTCGTAACATCTGGGTCTTAGTCGTGGAACCCCAAACACTCAGACAGTAGTTGAGAATACTTAAAATCAATGTTTGTACTACAATTACCCTACAATCAGGCTCGAATCTTTCATAGACTCTGTTCAAGTAAATAAGGGTCCCGTTCACTTTTTTATGTAGTTCATCGATATGAAAATTAAATGTCATGGTACTGTCCATAATAACTCCTAGATTTTTAACCTTATTAGATGGGAAGAGTGAAACATTGTTGAAATTTATACTGATGTTCTCAGGAATGCGGGACAGGTATTGATTTGATCACAAAATAACGAATTTAGTTTTATTTTCGTTCAGTAAAAGACCATTACTGTTAAAATAACTTTTGGCACAGTTTAATATATCTTCAGTCCTTTTTAAGATTTCAGGAATTCTATCAATGTCACCAGTAAGCATAATCTGATAGAGAGAGAGAGAGAGAGAGAGAGAGAGAGAGAGAGAGAGAGAGAGAGAGAGAGAGAGAGAGAGAGAGAGAGAGAGAGAGAGAGAGAGAGAGAGAGAGAGATAGATAGATAGATAGATAGATTGATTTATAAATATATATATATATATATATATATATATATATATATATATATATATATATATATATATATATATATAGAGAGAGAGAGAGAGAGAGAGAGAGAGAGAGAGAGAGAGAGAGAGAGAGAGAGAGAGAGAGAGAGAAGGATGCCTGCCCACAGGCACTCCTAGATCTGCTCAAAAGGTCATTCCCTTACAGATACTTTATATTTAAAATTCCACTACGCACAAAGATGTAAATGTTTTTATATACTTAGTAATGGATATACGCTTAATATTGGGAATAAATTG